>JALJCO010011019.1:0-16026 GCA_023101725.1 Atherinomorus stipes | reverse complement strand
GTATTAACCGCAAGTAAAGCGAGTCGCGACCAATCCGCCATCGTTTGAAGAGCTGATGCAGAAGCGAGTTGCATTTACATCTTACATTGAAGACCTCAGCTCTGTCCGTGAGGGGCGTGGCGGGGGGTGACGAGTTGTATTTGAGGACGGTCTGTGGTAACTGTGTAACGGTCTCCATCATTTCCAGTTTCCAGTAATCTTGTTATTGTGTTGAATTCAGTAGATTATTGACAGACTCGCCACATCACTGATGATGCGTCACCCAGGAGAATATCGGTGGATCATATACACTTAACTCACTGCTCAGCATGATACAGGGAGGGTCACAAAGCATGATGGGAAATATTCGAACGAACCTTGCCCTCAGCACTACAGCTGCTACAACAGGCTAATTCGAAGCAGAAGAAACTGCACAAACTGAAACACAGTAAACAGTGTTTAAACTTCTCTTATTTTTCTGTAAGGAATAATCTGTTCTGAATGAGCCAATCCAGGGAGCAGCTTCACATACATGCGAATATTGATTTATTTCCTGATATATGAGGAGAGGACTTACACCTATTGTCAGTGCTAGAGAGAGACGAGGCGTGAGGGGGGGGGGGCATCTTCTCTCATCTTGTCCCGGGCCCAGGCGAGACTGTCAGCAGGCCTGGACTCTGAGGTTAATGGATGCATTTCAGTGTATTTTCCTTCCTCCTCCGTGTGCAGCTGGAGCAGCTAAAAAGCCAGAGCTGTGATCTGCAGAAGCAGAGGTCAGAGCTGGCTCGTCTGGGAGCGGGAGAGCTGATTAAAGTCAGCCAGGAGCTGTTTGAGGAGAAGAAGAGAAACGAAGACATGCTGGTGGCTCTGACTCGGCTGGAGGATGTGGTGGAAATGGGCAAGCAGGAAATAGAGACCCTCAGGTGACCCACAGTAGGACTGGCTCGTTTTTGTTTTAGTTTGAAAGCAAAGCGGCGCCTGTAATGTGTCGTATGTGACGCTTTTGTAGGCTGGAGCGTATTGACTGGATGGCCCAAGCAGAGCAGCTGAAGCAGCAGACTCTCACCACGCTGTCAGAGAGAGACCAGCAGCTGCGGCAGCTCACCGCCATGCTGGAGGATGCTCGGGCCCAGAAACCCAAACTCCAGCAGGAACACTATCAGAGAGAGGTAGGGCGACAGATTTTACCTCACCACCCCTCAACTACGTCTTTAAGTTTTTGTCTGTCCTGTGGTGGTACAGTATTTTTGGTGTGATGCGAACTGTTAAATAATTATCTCAGGGCACGGAGGAAGTTGACAGCGCTCCTGGAGCTCCACAGGAACGAACCAGCCTCCTCGACAGCCACGTGTACACAGCTGAGGTCAAAGAGTTACAGCAGAGGTACGATTGGATTAGCCCAGAAGTTTCAATATGACATGATGTGACACGCATGCTGATTTTAACTTGTGTGAATCAGACTGGAAGAAGAGATTCAGCAGAGGATGATGGTGGAGGAGCAGATGATGGCCATGCAGGAGGGATTCAAACGGTATGAAGAACGAACGAATGAATGAATAAATGAACGAATGAATGAATGAATAAACGAATGAATGAATGAAAATTTACTTGAAACAAATGGAAAAAGAAAAGAAATATGTATATCAAGACCAAATAAAACAGTTTTAAAAGACCCAAAATAATCATAATAATTAGAATAATGTTTATTATTCTTATTCTTCTTATTATTATTCATATTATTACTATTAATGTTGTTAACAATAACTTGATAATAGCTTTCTAGGAATTCCCACCTCTTCCTCCACATCATGTTTTAGATGTATAATCTCATGCTTTACATAACCATATATATATATATATATATATATATATATATATATATATATATATATATATAATTACTCACTTACTTGCTTGACAGGTCACCAGTCTGTCACAGGGCCTTAAAAAAAATATATACATGTATATATACATAAGTATACACATATACACACAGATATTTGCATACGTGCACACACACATTTAGGTTATGAATATTCATATCACAAAAGATATTTATAATACATCCATTCACATATGTTCAACACAGAAGAATGTATCAATAAATACTACATCCATATATGTTTATATGTGTGTGTATTCTCACACACATGTATAATGATATGAATGTTGGTATGAACAATGAAAATAAAAATCCTTTGCTGTCATATAAGAGTCGTATGATTTTCACATGTGACTACATTTAGCAGAAAATTAGAGGAAATCCGTGTTTGGTGGATTATTTTACACATTGTCACATCTGGCCTTTGTTTTTTTGTTTTTTTTACCAGCCACAGTCAGGCTGCTTGGCACTCTGCACAAGACGGGGATCAGTCAGAGACGGCTGTTTTCATCGAGCCAGCAGAAGGAGCTGTCACTCGAGTAAGGCGCCGCTGCCGTTGGTCACCTTGGCAACTGTGATAATGAAGACGAATGTGTCCTGTAACCTTGTGTTTCCTCTGGCAGACTCGGAGAGGCGGTCCAGGCTTGACGAGGATGCTTCGCGTGGCCTTCTGCTCTCGCCAGCGCACCCCCGCGCTGCTCGGCCTCTATCTGCTCACCGTGCACGTCCTGCTGCTCCTGTGCCTGGGTGGATACCTCTAAATCCAGCTCGCTTTAATAAAGCCGACTATTAGGAGACGAATAGAGAGGCGCGCACAGAAAATGGAAACGTGACACAAACCTAACCCGAGCCATCAATATAATTTATTTGGTTTGGTGTAATGAATTAAAGAAGGGTGGGAGGATGCTCTGCATACAAATACTGCACTTTACAGGACTTCATCTTCCAGCCAAAGTATATACTGTAGATCTATATAGGGAGCTAAATGTTTTATATTTGAAATCTGTAGTCTGGATGACTTTGAGGGTTTATGGCTTCAAAACCCAACTCAGAAGCACATAAAGGGACAACATTTTAATATTATTTAAATAAGTGAAAGGTTAAGAGGAAATAATTTATATTTAAGAGTGTGGTAGGTGGTTATGTCTTCAAAGTTTGCGTAAAAAATTGTTTTCTATTTTGGAAAATTTGCTTCCTAGCTTTCTGGTACAAGCTGTAGAAAATGTGATGGGAAGTCACGCCATGTTGCATGATGGGATCTGTTTATAACCATTACTATCTGGTTGGATTTACTGTAGACGTTTAGTTTGGGATGGAGGAGGAAGGACCTTACTGGAAGGAACTAAATTACACTGCAGGATTTTTATTAACAAGCCAGTATTGCGCCAGAATCTGATCCTCAGCATAATCTGATGCCTTTTTTTTTTTTTTAGCAAATTCATAAAAGTAAACTAAACATAGAACTTCCAAAGTTGCATTAATTCATTAACCTGCAGAGGACCAAGAATACAGTATAGCATCTAATGGCTGATTCATTATGCCAGTTTCACATTTTCTACAGCATTACCACCGAGGCTGAGCTCAGTCAGTGAAAATCGTGGTTCCGTCCACAAATACGGTTAAACTGCTAATTAAACGGCTGCTAGAAAGCAGGTTTAACCTGAGAACATTATTTAAAGATGGCTTGCGGTTCAGGTCGCACAAAAACGGAGCACAGTGCAGTTTCTGATCTAATGCATTCCATGTTTTACTTTCCATTCATATTAATCTTTTTTTCTCCCTCTAAAGGAGTATATATTTGTACTTATGTACACATACCAGGTGTGGTAGTTGACGTGGGTTTTCCCTTTTATGTATCTGACGCCGTGTCTAGTTACTGCAGGACAGCCTTGGATTTCCCAGACTGCCCTGTGCACCGGTGGATGAAGTTACCTCGTTTTCTAGTGCCATCCATCCCATTAAATCTAATGTAGCAGAACTTGTTAAAGTTTCCAGCATCTGTATGTCTGTCTGCATCTTTCTTTGTATAATCACTGTGTTGGTTAAGTCTGTCTAAATTCATATTTTCTTCACCCTGACACTGTAAATAACTGTCTAAAGGGCTGTATAGTGAAATATAATGTAATTAAAAGCTTAATTATTTGGATCAGGGACCAAACATGTTAAGCTTTTTTTTTTTTCACAAGTGTCTAAGTCAGAAAGAGAAATTCACAGATTATGTGCCCTTTGTTTGATTTTTAATTGTAAGCTTTTTTTGCTGTACAAACTGAAGAAAAATCAGCTTTCCTTACTTGGCCACGCTTTCTCTTCGCTCCTCTAAAAGATAATGAAGCTCAGGTTTGGATCAACTAAGAAATACGATACTGAAACATTCTGAGATGCACATATTTAAACACTACAATCTTTTTCTTTTTGGGAGGGTGATTTATATAAACTCGCTGTTACTGCTGACAGATGGGTTCTGTATGAAAACTGAAGAGTTTATTCAACTTTCCTACATTAACAAAGAATTTAACTGAAGGACTCTGTTACATGTTTTTTTTTAAATATGCAAGAACAGAATAAAGATTAATGTAATCTGTGTCTCTGCTGATCAGCTGCTAAATTAGCAAACATACACTCACTGGCCACTTTATCAAGTACATCTATTTAGATGCTCGTTAACACCAGCCAATATAATATCAGAATAAGTAGAAAGGGGATTTAGGGACTTTGAATGTGGCATGGTTGTTAGTCTGAGTATTTACTGGGATCACAACCATCTCTGAACACAACACAACCTCCCTGGAAGCAGCAGAAGACCACACCGGGTGCCACTCCTGCAGCCAAGAACAGGAAACTGAGGCTACAATTCACACAGACTCACCAAAACTGGACAACGGAAGACACAGCACACAGTATATCTGATAAATTGCATTAATATTAATTGCATCTTTCACAATCAAGAACGTGGCTCAGTAAAAACTAACAAAAGTAGAAAAAATAACGGTCATAATTCAAAACAAGTCCAAAAATGATAAAACACATATAATAAAATGAACACATAAAACCCCCAGAAAATTAAACATTCACAGTTCTGACACAAACTACAATCTTCAAGCAATTTACCCGATATGTGCTGTGTCTTTGTTAGAATACCTGACAGTTTTGTGAGTCTTTAGGCATTACCAACTTTTAAATATAATTTGTAACTGCTTTATAAGGCATAGATAGTGCACACTTTAGATGTGCTCACACCACTTAATTAATGATTAGTCAGTGCTTTGTAACTACCAGCAATAATGAATTCCTGCATTATTAACTGCTTATACAACATTGATTGGAAAAAGAAATTTGTGAGATATTTACTACCATTTTAATTAACCATTTGCACATGCATTAAAACTGCATGTATGTGAAAGCATAAAAATCTTTATAACTGGTTTGTCAGTGATGCAAATGCCATATTTTGAAAAGCTGAATCTAACCTTATATGAAAATAAAATCAGTAAACACATTGTAGAAAACATCTACTGATGAGTACTAATGTCAAAAACATGCGTTTATAAATGATGAATTCATGATTTGCTCACTCATAACTAATGTACTTATCAATGATGGATAAAACATCTACATCTGTGCTCGTAAAACACACACTAATGAGCATTTCTGTCAGAAATATTCTTTGTAAATGATTAATTCAGCATTTATTAATGCTAAATAAATGCTAAAAAGTGTGTCTGAAACATACTTTACTGAATAAGTGCTTCAGATAACATTCAGTAGGCTGTAATGTGAAACAAAACTAAATAGTTTAGGTGATGTTTTAACTACAGGCTTTTCCCCTCGACATTTAAAAGTTGGAAATATGAGACGAGCTTGAAACAAAAAGTTAAATCAGCTAACTCAAGTTTTGTTTTTAAACACCATGTTGTTTTAGGCTCCTGTGCTATTAAGCTGTGCAAGTCTGCCCCCATGTGTTGTAGTTAAAAAACATTTAAAGCACGTCTTCTGTAAAACTAGGGCTATTTAAGGATTTTGTTTGGGAATTTTAATTTTTATTTAAAAGAATACGTAAGAGCAGCACGTTTTTATTTAGATCTTTTATGTTAAAACCATTTGGCTCACAACTTCGTGTAAAACCACTGTAGCACATCACTCGACTGTCTCGATTTTCCACGGAACATGAACGCAGCGCGTCTTTATTCGTATTTTTTTTTAAAAAAAATTCCAATTAGTTTATTTATTTATTTGAACTCCAACCATTTTCTGGGTGTTACTCATAAAAATGATACCCCCTCTTTAGCTACCGCGCGTTCACGTGAGCTGAATCCGCGTTCACTTGTCGCTCATCATCAGACTATCTCTACCTGTTTGAGCGTGATCCTAATTTGCCCCAACTCACGGATATTCTACCTAATAACTGAAAGGTAATAGTATATATTTAGTTATTTTCTTTTATTTTTTGGTTATTTCTGCGTTTGTGTGACTTTATTAACCTTCCTCTTTAATTAAGGAAGTAGCTGTTAGTTGAAGGATGCTTGTCTGGGCTCTAAACGTGAAAAACTTCTTAATAATTGTCCATTTTCGGTAAAAAAAAAAAAAGTGTGATTTACTTTAAATATGATTAATTAATGTTATAAACGGGTGGTGAAAAAATATACGTTATTTCTAAGTTGAATTGTTAAGTGTTACTGCTACTTTTACTTTAAGATTTAGAGTAAATAAAAGCCATGGATACTTTTTAAAATTGCACAAATTTAATAATGATTGCAAAAATAAAGAAATTATAGCCCTCACTTTAATGTTACCAGAATCAGCTGATCCTAAAGCCTTTTATTTCGTATCATGCTGTCATGTTTCATAAGTTTAAGAGTCTAATGTGTGCAGATTTGGGGAAATGAAGTCTTAAAATGACACAACTTCCTTTTAGGCTTCAGCAAATGCTGCATGAAGCCTGTGGTTGTATAACTTTATTTTAGTCATGAACAAACAGCCAAAAATAGCACACAAACACAGCAGCATTAAATATGACTAGTTGCTGTTTGAACACATGAAAACACCATTAATCAAAGTGTTAACGTCATGTGCGTTGTCTTCATCACTGTGTTATCTCCCCAGATGTGGAAGTCTGTTGTGGGCCACAATGTGAACATGAAGGTAGCTTCAGAGGGGGACGACTGGGAGACGGACCCTGACTTTGAGGTACAGCATACTTCCTGGACTGTGCATGACGATTCATGTGTTAGGAGGGGGCTTCTCAGTCAGCCCTGCCTGTTTTTTTTTGTGTTTCAGAATGATGTATCGGAGCAGGAGCAGAGGTGGGGGGCCAAAACCATCGAGGGCTCCGGACGCAAAGAACACATCAGGTTAAAACATGAACTAGAGTCTGTTGCTTGGAGATAACAGATGGTCTGAAAATAAGGATAAGTGCAGGTTATAGTGGGCGCTGTGCAGCAGCAGGAAGAGGAAGTGAGAGTCAAACACAGGCTGTCTGTCGGCAAGTCTCTCCTAATATGGGTAATATAAGGTGATGACACTGTAAGAGAGATTTAAACCACTGCTGACTGGGTGACTCTCACATTCAGCTAAAATAGAAGTTTTCATTGTGCTCATTGTTCACTGAAATGTTAGACACAATCAGACGGGTGGATGTAAAATAGTGCAGATTAAAATAATCAGTTTCATAAAGACACTATGTACTTAAGAAAGAAAACAAGAGGTTAATTACACTATATTTACATGTAATGCTGTATAAATATCCATACACTAGTTTAAATCAAAGAAAACTGGGAAAGTTGCACTTGTTATTATTATTGTTGCTATTGTTATTATGGATAAACCAGATTTTTATTTATTAAATTCAACCTTTAACCGTTTAAAACCTGAATAATGGACAGAAATCTTAGAATAATAATAGAATAATCTTTTGAAATCTTTAACAGTTTGTAAAGCAAACAAAACAAAAATAATTTGCATATACAGACATCCTCAAAATTATTCATACAATTAAAGATGAGGCTAAATTCACAATAGTAATTCAAATAATAAGAAACTAATAATAAATAAAAATTTACAAAAATATAATTTAGTGAAATAAAATATTGCTTTTGAATTGTGGTTGGAGGTAATAATTTAAAAAACACAAACAACAAAACTGTCCTAGACTCATTGGAGCACCTTTCCCCTGAACAGTGGACCAACATACCTGCCAACAGGTGCAGACGTCTGCATTTTTACTTGTTTTAATTTTTGTGTGTTTGTTTTTAATATTTCTTTCAAACCACAATTTAAAATCAGTGTCATTATTTTCATATAATTTTTTGTTTATTATTACTTTTGTCATTTTCATCTTACTTCACTGACAGCTGATTTTTTTTTTCCTTCTTTAATATGAGGGTATAAATAATTTTGAGGACGACTGTAAGTACCAGTCAATTGTATCCACTAGGGGGCAGTAGACAGGTATTAGTTAACAACGTTTGGAGCAAAGTTTATACCATAAAGTGATGCAACGGGTCTCAGAAAAAACCAAATATGATACATAAGATGTTAAAGGGGTCATGCTTTGCCTCACCAGAAAGTTTCATTTAGGCAGGCTGGATAGGTTTTGTGTAATCTGACTTACAAACGTTTGGGGGAAAACAAAAATAGACTGAAAAGTTTTTATTTGTCCATATTAACTTTGATCATTCTCATGATGTTTGTCCGTTCAGGCCTCCCTGGTTGGAGGGTTTAGATTTCCTTCATTCAACATGCCTGTGTTGGTTTATTACTTGTTTTACTGCTCAGATTAGAGATCCACCATATTATCGGTCCAATATCTGTATTGGACGATACTGGCTTTTAAACTGAATATTGATATTGACCCGATATTGGCCCTGGTATAATTAACTAATATTTATCAGATGTTGTTTGGTGAACCCGCCAGAATGCTGTTTTTTGTTTGTTTTTGTTTTTTGTTTTTTAATCTGTGGGGCATAGGAACAACATTAGGCCACGCCCACTGTGTAATATTACGATATCTTCAGCAACTACTGGATCTGCAGCAGATCCAGGAGAAATATTTTTCTAATTTTGCACAAGGAATGAATATTACATCATTTCAGCTTTAATATCGGTATTGGGTTTTGGCCAAATGAACTGTAAAATATCAGCATGTTGGATATCGGCCAAAAATCCATTATCTTGTAATGGGTTTATGAAGGTGCATTTGACCAACGGTGTGAGAACTGGTGCTGACTGATCTCTCTGTCCACGTCCATGATGGCTGCAGCGTGGCAGAGCTCAGGAACAAGGTTGCAGTGGAGCATGAGCAGGTGAAGCAGAAGGAGCACGTTCCCAAAGCATCGTACGGGTATGGAGGGAAGTTTGGAGTGGAGAAGGACCGAATGGACAAGGTGAGCCGTGACGACTGACTCCTCTTAGTTACGTAAATGCTTCATCTTCCGCTCTGAAACAAATCACGTGCTGCTGTTTGCCGACGTCTCTGCTGTCCAGGGGGCTGTGGGTCACGACTATGTGGCACAGGTTGAGCAGCACTCGTCCCAGACAGATGTGGCAAAGGGATTTGGTGGTAAATATGGTGTTCAGAAAGACCGTGTTGATAAGGTGAGGAGTCTTTATAGTTTGGGATTCATTCAGCCTCGTTACATAAACAGACTACAGCACATTTAAGCCAGTTAAAGTATAGATGAACAGCCTTGTCTTGATATGAAACTAAACTCTGGACTTCAGTAACTCTGTGCTGTCTCTGCAGTCTGCCATGGGCTTTGAATACAAAGGAGAAGTGCAGCAACACACCTCTCAGAAAGGTTGGTCCATTTCTAGCCCAGGAGTCTGCAACCTGCCGCTCCGGAGCCACGAGTGGCTCTTTATGCTGCGCTCCCTTTTCCTCGGAACTGGGAAGTGGGAACTGGGGGGTGACGTCACACTCGACCAACTTGCGTTCCAGCTCACTGGTCGGAAAACCAGTTAGCAGCCAAGCAAAACAACGTGTTTGCTAAGGCTAGTTGTTAGCGGTTGTTGGCACAGCTGGTGTCGTAGTTCACATATACGACATGAAAAATGTGAATTACACTACAGCAGCTTCCCCCTACATCTGTATAAACCAAAACTATGTATACGACTGATTTATGCAACAAAATATTAGTAAGAAGTGTAAATAAATGTAACATTACAGAAGCTTCTAAAACTGCTAACACTGGGCGCGGCCATCTTTAAATCTGAACTCGGAGCTGCGAGAGTTGTCCGACTTTCCGAGTGGGAAATCCGACTTCAGGGGGGCGTTCCAGTTGAAACTTCCTACTCGGAACTGGGAATTTCCGACTTCCGAGTTGAAATGGAACACAGCATTATGCTGCGTTCCATTTTCATCGGAACTGGGAAGTGGGAACTGGGGGGTGACGTCACACCCGACCAACTTGCGTTCCAGCTCACTGGTCGGAAAACCTAGCAAAACAACGTGTTTGCTAAGGCTATTGTTATTAGCCGTTGTTGGCACAACTGGTGTTGTAGTTCACATATACGACATGAAAAATGTAAATTACACTACAGCAGCTTCCCCGTACATCTGTATAAACCAATACTACGTGTACAATTGATTTATGCAACAAAATATAAGTAAGAAGTGTAAATAAATGTAACATTACAGAAGCTTCTAAAACTGCTAGCACAGGGCGCGGCCATCTTTAAATCTGAACTCGGAGCTGCGAGAGTTGTCCGACTTTCCGAGTGGGAAATCAGACTTCAGGGGGGCGTTCCAGTTGAAACTTCCAACTCGGAACTGGGAATTTCCGACTTCCGAGTTCAAATGGAACGCAGCATTAGACCTCCCACAATGGCTCTCAACAACATTAGCTAAAAATGATCAATGCTGCGTTCCATTTTCCTCGGAACTGGGAAGTGGGAAATAGGGACGTCACACCCGACCAACTTGCGTTCCAGCTCACTGGTCGGAAAACCAGTTAGCAACCTAGCAAAACAACGTGTTTGCTAAGGCTATTGTTATTAGCCGTTGTTGGCACAACTGGTGTTGTAGTTCACATATACGACATGAAAAATGTAAATTACACTACAGCAGCTTCCCCGTACATCTGTATAAACCAATACTACGTGTACAATTGATTTATGCAACAAAATATAAGTAAGAAGTGTAAATAAATGTAACATTACAGAAGCTTCTAAAACTGCTAGCACAGGGCGCGGCCATCTTTAAATCTGAACTCGGAGCTGCGAGAGTTGTCCGACTTTCCGAGTGGGAAATCAGACTTCAGGGGGCGTTCCAGTTGAAACTTCCAACTCGGAACTGGGAATTTCCGACTTCCGAGTTCAAATGGAACGCAGCATTAGACCTCCCACAATGGCTCTCAACAACATTAGCTAAAAATGATCAATGCTGCGTTCCATTTTCCTCGGAACTGGGAAGTGGGAAATAGGGACGTCACACCCGACCAACTTGCGTTCCAGCTCACTGGTCGGCAAACCAGTTAGCAGCCTAGCAAAACAACGTGTTTGCCAAGGCTATTGTTATTAGCCGTTGTTAGCACAGCTGGTGTTGTAGTTCACATATACGACATGAAAAATGTGAATTACACTACAGCAGCTTCCCCTTTACTATATAAACCAATACTACGTGTACGACTGATTTATGCAACAAAATATAAGTAAGAAGTGTAAATAAATGTAACATTACAGAAGCTTCTAAAACTGCTAACACAGGGCGCGGCCATCTTTAAATCTGAACTCGGAGCTGCGAGAGTTGTCCGACTTTCCGAGTGGGAAATCCGACTTCGGGGGGCCGTTCCAGTTTAAACTTCCCACTCAGAACTGGGAATTTCCGACTTCCGAGTTCAAATGGAATGCAGCAAAAGAACCAACAAATGTCTTTAAATACAGATATAGTTTATCATTTCTTTTTAATTAATTTTGCAACATAATGACACTAAATGGACCAGTAATATTTATTTACATGTTTTTAAAATTATTTTCCCATTTTTAAATTATTATTCATTATTTATTTATTTATTTATTATTATTACTACTAATAATAATAATATTTATTTTTACTTAATTACTTTTATTAAGTAATTAAGTAAAAGTCTAATTACTTTTTTCTTGACACAAACGGAAAAATATCCCATAGAAGCAAATGCATGTGTCCCCTTTTAGCAAAAGCTTTCAAAGTCTAAAAAATAGAAATGAAATTACAGCAGATTTATCAAAATTATAGGTTGTCTTTTCTCTAAAGGTCCCGCGACATTTGCGGCTTTAATCAAATTTTATTTTGCCCGGTTGAAAATGGCTCTTTGGATTGTAAAGGTTGCAGACCCCTGATCTAGCCTACGATTAAATTTAAGATTTCCCTTTCTGTTGTAGATTATTCAAAAGGGTTTGGGGGGAAGTACGGTGTTGAAAAGGAAAAAGTGGACAAAGCAGCTTTGGATTACAGCTACAAAGGCGAAACAGAGAAGCATCAGTCACAAAAAGGTGAGTTCAGTTTGTATCTGTCTGCGTGGAAGAAGATCCTCAACTAGACATCTTCAGAAAACTGGGAGAAAGCGTGTTTTCAGGTTTAAACCCAAAGTGCAAGTATACAGTCGCCCTCAAAATTAGTCATACCCTCCAATTAAAGAAAAGGTTAAATTCAGAATAGCAATTCAATTAATGAGAAAATAAAGAAACTAATAATAAATAAAAATTTACAAAATTATAATTTAGTAAAATAAACTATTGCTTTTGAACTGTTGTTGAAAATAATAATTAATAGTAATAAAAAAAAAAACTGTCCCAGACACATACCTGTCAACAGGTGCAGGCGTCTTTTTGAACATTAGAGAAAACACCTGATTGCAGTGATTGTCTCACAATGTTGCCCCATCATGTTTGTTCAGTTGTTTTATTTTTGTGTGTTTGGTTTTAAAGACACACAACGTAACTTTTAGACCTTAAAAATCTGTGTTTCTGACTCGTTTTGATGTCACACCAACATTCATTATGCGCATTTTCGAGCTGTCAGTGCCCAGAGGCGTCCCGGGGCTCAGAAACAGCAGTATGTAAGATTCCCATCCGGGACGCGACCGTGACGTTGCAGCCAACTATTGGTTGCAGCACTGCGTCACTCCACTAGCAACCGGATGTAAACCGAGGATCAACCCCGCGAATGTTTTGAATGCGCATCATGTCGAATTCGGTAAAGAAACGCAATGAAACATCACCGGAGGAAGAGAGGGGAAAGAAGCAGAGGAAGGGACAGAACAAGAGTCAAGATAAGACTGTCTTTTACTGGCTGGAGTGAGCTTACAGTACAGGTGCGAACAAGATGGATGCTAGTTTAGCCGCCGATGGGGGCGCGTCACTGAGAAAACTGCTGAAAGTTCCGTTGTGTGTCTTTAATATTTCTTTCAAACTACAATTCAAAATCAATGTCATGCTTTTCATAGAATTTTTATTTATTATTACTTTTTTCAATTTCAACTTATTTCACTGACAGCTGATTTTTTCCCTTCTCCTTCCTTTGAGTACTGGAAATTAAGGGTTGAACAATATCAGTAAAAAAAAGCCAATATCAAACATTCCTAAGTATAAGTGGTTACTTCGTACAACTACAGGATGATGAAGGGGGACCACAGTGTTATATGTCTGAAAATCAGCATCTGACGATATGAATGAAAAAGTCCGTTGATTACTTTAGAAATAAACTGTCATAAATAGCAGAGTTGTTTTACTAAAGCAGCATCTGCAGAGTTTCAAGTCGGGGGTTTGTGCTGTAGAAATTGTTCCAGTGCCCTGATATTTGAATAATGTTGCGTCTTATTTTCAGATTACGCTAAGGGATTCGGAGGGAAAGTACGGGGTGGAGAAGGAGAAGGTGGGCCAGGCTGCTGTAAGGCAACAAACTATAAAGGAGAAACAGAGAAGCACCAGTCACAGAAAGGTAGGTTAAGCTTAAAGCTTTTAGATCTGACATGGATTTCTGAGGGATGATTACTTTATCTGCTCTCCACTTTCAGATTACTCTAAAAAATTTGGAGGGAAGTTTAGTGTGGAGAAGGAGAGAGAGAGTAGATAAGGCTACGCTGAGTTATGTTTATAAAGCCAGACAGAGAAACACGAGTCACAAAAGGTGAGCAAAGGTTCACGTTTCTGTCATCTGTGTGTGTCCCTCAGACTAATTTAATGTGCTTCTCCTCAGATTATTCAGCGGGCTTTGGTGGTCGATACGGAGTTCAGACAGACCGCATGGATAAGGTCAGCATCTAATAGAAGATGAATTTATTATTTATATCTGATTGACTGCGGGCTGGGCGATTTAGGCCAAATATCATATCACGATATATATTTATTTTAGATGATGATATACGATTTATACCAGTATTTTACACCATAATTTATCTGAAAGTTTAATTTTCATTTCATATAAAATACCAGTTTTTTAGTATTGAAACATGTTTAGCGTATCGCCTCCTCTGCGGAGTGATGGAACTGACAACACTGGTAAGAAATGTTTGTTAAATCGAAGTAATTAAAGATAGTTGGCTGTTTTTTTTATGATTTCTTTGTAAAAGTCTTCCAGATAATTTAAATAATAGGGTAGGAAAATATATCGATACATAAAATATCGTGATATTTTCTTATGCCAATACCATATTTATATTTAAAAACATGGTTATCGATCTATTTTACGGTTGAATCTCACTCGATATCATCGTTTTGTTACAAAATCTCATGAGATTTCATCAAATACTACGAGATTTCATCGTTCTGTTGACACATCTCATGAGATTTTGTAGCAAAACTATATCTTGCGAGATTTCATTAGTGAAATAGATCGATACCGCATCTTTAAATATGGATATAGTATCAGCAATATGAAATTATCGTGAAGCTTCAGTGTATCAATATTATTTAATCAGGTGAAAACCCCTTTGTAGTCAGCCGAGGTGCAGCAGGGTCATTATGAAAATAATAAAGAAAAAAAAATTTGCACAATTAATACCGCGATATAACGATATGTCTAAATATCATATCTATCTCATGTACGTATCATATTGCGATATATCAGGATATCGCACAGCCCTAATTGACTGTATAATCTGTAATTATACAGATATAATATTGTTTATTTTCATCTGTATTCATGTAAAATGCTGTTATTGTATTCTCTATCATTAACCTCTAGAGTGCAGCAGGCTTCTCAGACATGGACTCCCCAACTGCTGCATATGAAAAGACACAACCGCTGGAAGCCTATTTGGTTATTACTTAAAACCAGAAATTAGGGATGCATGATATTGGACTTGTGGCTAAATCCGATATTTTGCAACTCATTTGACCAATGTTGAAGCTGAAAATAATGTAATATTAATTTTTTGTGCAAAAATGTTTCTACTGCGTCTGCTGCAGATCCAGTAGTTGCTGGAAACGTCAATGTTGCACAGTAGGCGATACCTAATGTGGCTCCCATGCCCAACAGGAAAAAAACAAACAAACAAAAACAAAAAACAACATTTTTACAGGTTTGTCACCAAACAATGCATGTTAAATATTGGTTAATTAGATAGGTCAATATCCTGCCGATATCAGGTCGATATTGTCCGATATTGATATTCTGTTTTAAAGTGAATATTAGTCTTTATCAATATCAGACCAATAATATTGTGCATCTCTACTAGAAGTAAAACATGCAACTAAAATGTAGGACTTAAATTTTTCATCTACTGCCCTTTTTAAAACTATTAATTATTATTTGCGGACAGACTTTCACACTGGGTCGGCGTGCGCCGCCTCTGTGTGTGGCGCGTCCTCGCTACTCGGCCATTCCAGTAAATCATTTAATTTCCACCTGAAACCCCTGAAGCGTCTCTATTTTTGACAGAACACGCGTCCACAGCACGTCAAGCTCTTAGTACTTTAGACAGGACCACACAGGAAATCAGAAACGGGAGCAGTGTAAGGGTAAATTTCAAAATAAAAGCCTCAGCAGATTTGCCATGGCTGAATTGTATAAAGATTAGTGGACTGTCACTGCCGATCCAAGTAACGTCAACTCATCTGCACGTGCGGGAAAGAATATATCCGGATCGGCATTGAATCTCCTGGATTTAGGAAAAAAATGTCCTGAAAATAATAACTTCCATCCTTAATTTAATAAAAACCTGATGGACGGATGGACGTCACTGATTTTA
>JALJCO010011018.1:0-232427 GCA_023101725.1 Atherinomorus stipes | reverse complement strand
TAATGATTTAAAAGAAAGAAAGAAAAGGAGAACTACGATCTCATCGGCTGCGGCTTCCGTGGTGTCGTGAACTGAAAAGGGCACGCTATGCGGCAGCAACACATTCTACTGTTTAGGCTACAAAAATCTACTAAATGATGTAGTTTCCAGTAAATTCTGGACGCTAACCACTCAGGACACTTCTGGATTACATTGGTCGAGTAGTATGGAGGAAATATTGACGAGTTTTGTGGACTTTTATGGACCTTTTTGTGTTGAGTGCCTTGAACTCAATTATATGAAAGATGGGGGGGGGGGAAAACGAAAAGCTGTCCGATCTCCGGGCTGCATTTGAGATATTAAAAAGTGCTCCAGAGTCTTGCTCAGCATGAGGGTGAGTAGAAAATGAAGAACCATCATTCCGTGGGTGAACTATTCCTTTAATTCTTCACCATGCTTGATGAGTGGACCGTGCCGGTTACCTGAGCTGCGGCATCAGTTCCTCTCCCTTTGATCACGTTGAGCGTGGCCTCCAGCGTGGCCGTCTGCTGCTGCTGGAACTGCTGGATCAGGGTCTGGGCCGAGTCCACCGAGTCGCAGCACACATCGCCCAGCAGCTGCTTCTGCAGCTCCTCCATCCACGACCACAGCTGGAAACAGATGTGCACACACGTCAAAATAACAGCAACATGCAGAGGACGTCACGCCGCTTCATGCCACCATTAATCGCAGCTTTAGATGCCATCAGAGACTCCATGTCCTCACTTTCCATAACAATAATGTCTGGACCAGAACGGCAGGTAAGCGCAATGAAATGTCATCAGCTGGGTCATCCTGCAGCATCCTCCAAATGTGGAGGCTGGAAAACTGTCAGGATCTTAAAGAGGAGGGATGAGAAATGATTTTTGGTGGATTCAAACCGCTGAAAATGCATCAGCCTACCGATATTATCGGCTGACATCGACATGAAAATATTTTATCGGGAAATATCAGTATCGGTTTTTATCAAACTGATATTCAATTTTTGTTCCATCAGCATTGGTCCAGCATGTATGAAAGCCTCTGTTATCCTGGAAGAACTTCATATCCCAGCATTCCTTTCAGAGTCATGTGACTACAGTGCAGCTGCTGCTGCTACAGACTGACTTGCTTTGAAACTGCTTATAATTTGTCTGGTTTTAAGTTGTTGGTTAAGTTACCAAGTTGTCAGAAATATTATAATTAGCCACATGTTGGCTAATACCTGCTAGTATCTGATATTTGGCAGCCAGATGTCCAAAATGAACTCCTCTGGCTGAGGTAAGGATAATTTACGATCTTTGCTCTCAGAGGAGAAGATAGATGAATCTCTTAAAATATGAGACACAACCCCACAGTTGTCTGTATAAATTGGTATCGGTTGATGTCGGATATACTGTAAGAGTTGGACGATATCGGTATAACTGATATTGGTAAAAAAGCCAATATTGAACATCCTAAAAACCAAATCTACATTTTTAACATGGCACAAGTGATTTAAGCGTAAAATTGCAAAAATAAATAATTAAAACACCTTATAGTTTGTGATTTTACAGTGTTGGGAAATGATCTAATGCAGAGTAAATGTGGTTATTACTCTGATGACAATCGTACGGACGACATCCCTGCACGGCAGGTGACTGAACCATGACCTTTACATAACCTACGACCCACCTCTTTGGTGTGCGTGTGGAAGGAGACCGACATGTCGAGCAGCAGCTTCCTGTGCTCAACTCGCCGCACAAAGTCCTGAATCCTGACTTCCAGGTGTCGGGCTGCTTTGTAGATCTCTTCTGGGTCGCATTCCCCGTCTGCGCCAGGCTGCTCCGCAGCCTCCAGCAGCTTGTCGGCGTTGGTGTAGGTGTTCTGGAAGGTGAAGGATGGATCTGTTTTAGCATCAGCATCATCTCTGCTCCCTATAGCAAAACTTAGACCACAGGAAATATTTATTTCTGCTGGCAGGTAGATCAGAGCAGAGGTTACAGTCGGAGCAGGTTCGGTCATTACTTACACGTCAGAACATTCACATATACCTGTTGGACCAATGCATGATAAATGTTCCATACATTTACAATTTGTGGCCTCTTCAACTTCCTGTTAACACACATATCTAACCAGCCAATCACACGGCAGCATGTCGTCGGATCGATGTGGTGAAGATGACTTGCTGAATTTCAAACAGAGCATCAGAATGAGGAAGGAAGGGGATTTAATGGTTGTTGGTTTGAGTGTTTCAGAAACTGCTGATTATACATCTGTCTCAGGCCTTAGCAAAGCCTCAGCGTGAGTAACTGGCCTGTTGCTGAGTGGAAAATGATATTCTACAAAAAATTTCTAAGCCCCCCAATTTTTTCCCCCCAAAAATAATATAAAGAAATTAAACTAATTGAGTTTCAAAGTCAAACAAAAGCAAAGCAGCTTTACTGGAGTTCCTCAAGAGTCAATCCAAGGCTCACTTCACTTTAACCTGTATGTTTCCAGTCTTTCTTATCTTGATAAATTGTAAAATATCCCAAAACATTTCTCTGCCATCTGATCATTGCTCCTGGACTATAAAACCAGCAACTATCCAAAGGATAAAGGTGGGTCGTTTTTTATTTTAAACTTTTTATCTCTGATATTAAAGTCTCTTAAATGAGGACTAGGAATGAGTTCCCCCTCCTCATTAGACAGATCTCCTTACTGTCCATTTTTAAATCTTGTCTTCAATCTGTTTTTATTCTTTGGCTTTTAACCCAGCATGAGACTCTGTTTCTGTGTTTTATGGTTTATGGTAGTTGTTGGTTTTATTACCTCCGCCAAGGAGGTAATGTTTTCAGGAATGTTGGTTTGTCCGTCCGTCAGCAACTTCACAGAAAAAGTTGTGGACAGATTGACCTGAAATTTTCAACAGCCATGTGTCTCAGTCCAAGGACGAATCCATTAAATTTTGATGGTGATCCGGATCACCTTCTGGATCCAGGAATGTTTTGAAGGATTCTTTATCATTGTGAGATCGGTCATGTTGGAAAGGCTGTTGATCAGGCGTCTGTGAAGAACTGTAAGTAACTAGTTGTATTTCTGCCTCAACAGGATGTTTATTTAACCTTTAATGTTATTTAGCTGATTTGCTTATTCAGAAGTCTTCCTCCATTCACCATGTACCTTTTTACACTATTAAGCTAGCTGACCTGTTACATGCCAGTTACTGTACAGTAACTGTTAGCCTTGAACACATATGCATGTTTAGTCCTAACTGTAACGTGTGTTCAGACCAAGCGCGATTTGGGCGTCAAAATCGCGCTTGGTCTGAACACACTGTAAGGGATTTATTAGTAATAATTAATACCGTAAATCTGTTTATTTGCCGAACGAATGTTCCTCATGACTTTGTATTTCTGTGTTTATGGACCACACTCACTTCCATCCAGCGTTCACCTTAACTAGCCTGGAATTTCTAACCTGTAAGCCTGTCGTTTGTTGCATTACTGTGCTGTTGTGATTAAGAGTGACCAGTAAAGACAGTTAACTGTACAAGTGAGTCCTGTGTGTTCTGACGACACCCCATGGTGAACATCAAACCTTACCAACGCCTAAACACTCTTACATGAACATCACCCTAATAGGCCACCTGTTTGGAATTGTTCCATATAACTCTGTGCAAATGGCCCGAGTGTTTGGTAAAAAAATTACAAGAAAGAATCTCAGTGAGTTCTAGAATGTTTCGGATCCAGAGCATACAAAAATAAGGGAGTCGAGCTGCTTGGCGGAGGTCTGCGCTCTCTGGAGTGCTTTTCTAGTTCATCTTTTTTTGTTTGTTTTGTTGTTTTAAAACTGTTTTTAAAAGCAATTGTTTTACTATTTACTTTATGTGTTCTGTTCAGCACTTTGTTGCAGCTGTAGTTGTTTTAAAGAGCTATAATATAAATAAAGTTGAATTGAGTCACTTCTTTGGCTAACCTAGCATTTAACGCTTTAGGGGGCCATTAAGTGCTGGACTGTTCAGCTCACTAACCTGATGAGACCTTTTCAGGAGTCCCAGAATGAGATCCAGGTCTTCCTGTGATTAATGTAGTCCAGCTGACCTGAGATCAGGTCATATACGAGTTGTAGTTTCCTGTGAAGTTGGCTCAGTGCTCTTTTCTTCATGACTCTTGCTTACATCACAGTTAGTGTTATAAAACCCTTCAAAGGCTCCTAATATTAGTGAAACTCAGAAAGCCAGTCAAGACTCAGCGATTATAAATGCCATCTTTGTTTTTATCACTATCATCACATAGCGTTAACTTCAGAATCCCATCAGACTTTGTTTCCAGCTCTGACTGCGTGACGGGATGAATTAAATTACATTTTCACCTAAATGCCATCTCTGGACAGGGATTACATAAAATTACACACTAACCTCTGGTCAGATCGAGGACTAACTCCAGTCTGTAAGTCAGCAGCAAACATTTTCTCTTTCAATAAAGCCAGAAAAGAGAAATAATCCTGTATGAATACCAACGCTCACAGTCGTCAGCAGGAGGGCAAAACATGGATTAGTGTCCAACTCTGGGAAGCAGGGGGGATTATCTGGAATATGTCACCTCAGGAAGTACACTTCATGTAAAATATTTGGGGTACTTGTAACTAAACAGAGCAGGATGATGTGTTTTATATTGGAGAATACATGTTAGAGTATTCTGTAAAAGCTCAGAGAGGGAATGTTTCCCGTTAGGAGGATTAGTCAGAAGATAACGACAATAATCTACAAGAGATTATTACGCTTTGTTGCACAACTGTTTTGGTTCAGGGTGAGGATTATGGGAGGAATATGACGGGAGAGGGGGATTCGTCCAAGTCACTTCAGGATATTGGACTTTTTAGTCTATGCAGGGAGACCTCTAAAAACAGAGGTTAGTGGGTCGATACAGCTAAAATTATGCATTAAACCGATAAGATGAATTCAAATTAGACTGGAAAATCAGCATGTTGAGCATAATAAGTGCTGCTGTTATTATAAATGTGACCAGGAGTCAGAGAAGCAGCAAACATCACACCTTCAGGTCTTCTACGGGAAACTGAACTCAAAAAACTGATGTAAAGGGTTCCCTCTTCAACTCAAGAAGCCTAAACATGAAAATAAAACAATTCATCAAGATGGCATCCTGCATCATCCTTAACAGCCCAGCCAGCGTAATGTTAGCTGTTAGATTAGCCTTCAAGACCATACTGTGGGAGACAGCAACGTCTACATGGGCCAAGATGAGGCTCCCGTCCTTTAATCTGCATCTGCTTCAGAATTTCTGACCAGGATTTCATCCTCTGCAGCAGCTTCATGATCAATGCAAAAAAAGAGAGACTAAGTAGAAGATTTATATTCTCCGTTTAAATGTTGGAGGCAGTGATGAAGATCCCAGAGAACAGAAACTCCTCCAGGTAACGAGCTTCTGGCTACTCGGAGACTGAAGGCCCGTTCAGATAGAACACGGCAGGCGGACGGCGGCAAACCCATTCAATGTGTATGTGGTACCGCCGCAGCATCGCGGCTCCACGGCGCGCAAGGTGGGCGCATGCCGCCGCTGTGACAACATCCTAACGCTTCCACGAGGAGCCTTTTCAGGGAAAAAGTGGTCCTTAGTCAACCTGAAGTAAACCTGGAAGCGGTCTGTGTGAAAGAATGCGGACGAGCCTGAACTCCCCTAAGTTCTGCCTTATCAGGATCAGGTGGACCCCCACCCTTTTATCTGCTGCTGATCTTCTCCTCCTCAGGAGAAAAGCTCTTTGCTGCGACGATGAGAGGTTCATCTCTCACAACGAAGCGTGCTGGGGAGAAAACACTTCCTGGTCTGTCGCTTAGCAATGCGTGCCTGACGTGTTCTGCCGCCGACTCTGCGTCCCACCCCGCGGTGAGCGCAGCGAAAAACGCGTCCTATCTGAAAGGGCCAAGAGACAGGACAGGTGGGATTAACATGAACGGAACTAAAGATGGAGGTGTCCGCAAGATGAACGAGATGATGAGAGAACAGGTGAGGTGAAACATCTGAGGATTCATGTAGACCACCTGAGGACTCATGTAGAACAGGGAAGGATTCATGTAGAACACCTGATTCATGAAGAACACCTGATGATTCATGTAGAACACCTGATTCATGTAGAACACCTGATTCATGTAGAACATCTGAGGATTCATGTAGAACACCTGATTCATGTAGAACACCTGATTCATGTAGAACATCTGAGGATTCATGTAGAACACCTGATTCATGTAGAACACCTGATTCATGTAGAACATCTGAGGATTCATGTAGAACACCTGATTCATGTAAAACACCTGAGGATTCATGTAGAACACCTGATTCATGTAGAACATCTGAGGATTCATGTAGAACACCTGATTCACCTGACGTCAGGTGTTCATGTAGAACACCTGACGACACATGTAAAATTGGTGCAGACTCGTGGAACAGGTAAGAATTCATGTAGAACACCTGAGGACTCATGTAGAACAGGTGAGGTGGAACACCTGAGGACTCGTGTAGAACAGGTAAGGATCCATGTAGAACACCTGATTCATGTAGAACACCTGAGGATTCATGTAGAACACCTGATTCATGTAGAACACCTGAGGATTCATGTAGAACACCTGATTCATGTAGAACACCTGAGGATTCATGTAGAACACCTGATTCATGTAGAACAGGTGAGAATTCATGTAGAACGCCTGAGAATTCATGTAGAACAGGTGAGGACTCATGTAGAACAGGTGAGGTGAAACGCCTGAGGACTCGTGTAGAACACCTTATTCATGTAGAACACCTGAGGACTCATGTAGAACAGCGATGCCGCGGAGCTCCACAGCTGTGAGTTCCTCAGAGGTCGCCATCGCCTGTGGAAGCTTTTGTCTTCAGTCTGCAGATAAATGGTGTTGCGTTCATGTTCCTCCTCAGGGACATGAAATAAGTAGAAAAACTGCAGGTTGAACCTTTAATTAGAACAAAAGCTTCTGGGCTTTCACATCCTCATGTTGGACGTTGCTGCACGTGAGCAGATGCAGACGAGGAAAGCTAAAATAATATTACTGTTGCCGATGTGTTTCAGCTAAACTGCTGCTGCTGTTAGAAAACGCTGTCAGGATTTTAACACGCCTGCGTGCACGGAAACATACTTACACGCACGTGTGTCTGGTACGTGCACTAAAATGATGACGGTGATGCATGTTGCTGCAGAAATGCAAACAGAGTCTGACCCAAATAAAAATGACCCACAGCTGAATTTTAATCCTAATCCAGAGTGTAAACATCTAATTACACTGCTACTGTACGGGATTAACACCCACTCTGATAGGATTATCCCCCCACGGAAATCTCTCTTACCAATACTGGAAACCATTTATTGATCAGGCATTCAGATTAGTAATCGCTGCTCTGAGGGGCTGGTGGATGAAACGTGGATTTTTATTTCTTTTATCTTTGTCAAAGACAGAAAACCGGCAGCAGCAGGTGTTTTAAAGGAAATCTTTAGTGTGAACAGAGCTGGAGAAGCTTTATTCCCCCCAAAATGGAGAGGAAGACGAGGATGTGATGCAAAGCCGGGAGGTAGGAGTGATTATTGATTCCTGTCACATTCATAATGGAGAAAAAGCATTTCTCTATCTGTCAGTGATTTAATAACTTAAGCATGTCTGACAGCAACATGTGGGGGAAACAGTTTTACCATCCTGGCCAGTTTAGGTCCAGTATGTATGCAGGGATTCCACTGGATTTGGGTTTTTCTTCAGCATCATGCATTTATGTCGGCATGTAAAACATAAATCTGCCTGATTTGAGCTGAAGTGCCTTAAATCATTTTCACTGTTATCTATTAAAGTTGATCTGTGTAAACTGTTTATTCCTGTTTAATGAGTTTAGAATTAAATCATATGTGATAAACTACTGAAACCTGCAGTCCTGTGCATCTTCTCTGGACCACATACTGGATCCAGAACCACCACCATCCATCTTCTCTGGACCACATACTGGATCCAGAACCACCACCATCCATCTTCTCTGGACCACATACTGGATCCATCACAGCAAGAACTAAACCACATACTGGATCCATCACAGCAGCACGGCTGGAAACAGCAGAAGAGTCCAGCTGCTGAACTGGTCTGCCTGCAGTCCAGATCTTTCACTAATAGAAAAAAAATAGAAATCCAGCAACCAGGTCCAGGACAGTTGAGCAGCTAGAATCCAGCATCAGACCAGAATGAGACAACATTCATCTCCTAAAGCTCCAGAAACTGGTCTCGTCACTTCCCAGACATTTACAGACAGTTGTTAAAGAAGAAGAGACACTACAAGACAGCAATCATCACCCTGGAACGACTTTTTACAGCAGGGGTGGGTAACTCTGGTCCTTGAGGGCCAGCATCCTGCAGGAGTTTCCCTGCTGCAACGCACCTGACTCAGATTCAGACTGGTACAGAGTTTGATGTCAACCTCAACGTTTTATAAAGGGTTTCTTTAGGACTTCTCTGTCCTCTAATAACCTGAAAGGTGTGAAGTGGAAGCGACCAACAGGTGAAACCAGGATGTGAGAGAAGCTAGTATATAGGACGGTGTTAACATGCAGACGTGAGCTCATCCGTCTGGCTGCTTCATGCAACAGCGTCTGACTGAGTTTCTGTTGCTGGACGAACTGATTGGAGGTCTCGCTGCAGGGAAAGCCATCTCTGCCTCCAACATGACGGACTGCAGCAGGAGAACGAAGAACATCCTTTACAGATGGACGCCTCACTACCAAACATGGTCGTGGACACGTTTCCGTGCTTCCTGCTGCCTCGCTCGCTGCTCTCCAGGATTAATCAGAGCAGATTACTAACACATGTTTGTCATAAACATTAAAAAAAGAAAAGATTATTTCACTTCCACATTTTTATGGCATGTGTAGTTCAAGGACCTGAACGTTCCGACTCCTCAGCTTAAGTTTCAACAGTTTAACTCCATCATCTCTTCCTCTTCTCCTCCTCTCATCTCACCATCTTTTCCCTCCTTTTCAGAAATAAACAATTGAACTGATGAGTTTAATTCGCTGGGACGTGTCAGGCAGGTTAAACTGCTCATTTTGCTGCCCGTATTCCTTCTTTATCAGTGAAAACTGGGACTGAGAGAGAGTAATAAGATCCACCTTTCATCAAATTAATTTTGACAGTTTTATGACCTGCAGGTGTGCATACATCAAAGGGTTGATGACGTCATATTCCAGATGTCCATTCCTTTGAAGCCACCTGTTACCCCCTCCTTTATTGTTAGATGTTTTTGAAGCCACCTGTTACCCCTCCTTTTGACAAGACACCTGCTATTTATTATAGGTTGGTTTAATTATGCTATTTAAATGTAGGTATGTCTGTAAGGTCCTGACCTATTGTTGTTAGGTCCTTTTGAAGACACCTGTAGCTCCTTTTGACAAGACATCTGTTGTTTACTATTGGGTGGCTTTAATTCTGATATTTAAATGTGTTTTTATGGTATGCAGGTGTAGGATGGAATGTGTTGACGTGTTCCCGTCTTTGATGATTTGTTTTCGTGAAATACAATTAGATATCAAAGGTTCTTTTAAAAGCTGATGAGCCTTTGATGGTGTTTTTTATGGTATGCAGGTGTAGGATGGAATGTGAGTCCCTTCACCCCTGTCCAGCTGTGACACCCCTTTTGACAAGACATCTGTTGTTACTATTTGGTGGGGGTTTAATTTAAATGTGTGTATGTGGTATGTCCTGGGCTATTGTTGTAACTTACTTTGAAGCCTACTTTGAAAACCCCCCAGCTGTTTACTATGGTGGGTGTGGGGGGGGGTGGTATCTTCAGTTTGAAGGTGTGAAGTAAAATGATCGGTCTCTGAACCCTCCCCCTTGGGAGGACTCTTTGACGTCATGAGGCATCACACAGGAAGTGTTTGGTGATTGGATGAGATTTTGTTCCAATCAGGTTTTAATGTGTAGGCTCCTCCTTACGAGGTCATACAATTTGTTCCAATCAGATTTTAATGGTATGCTCCTCCTCCTGATTGGGCTCCCTGCTCCCTACCTACCTTGAAACGTCATGGGTCCCTTCCTACATGCCTTTCTGATTGGGGAAGCAAGAGAGAGAGAGAGAGAGGAGGGCACTGGAGGGAAATTTAAAAAAGAGTTCCTTGTGTATTCCTGTAGATTTCAGTTTCTCTATTTTGCTTCTTTTAAACGCTTCACTAACAACAAGTAATAAAAGTCAGGCAGAGTGGACCATTTGTGTGGAGGAGAAATACCTCCACAGTCTGCCTGTGTAAGGAAGTTTGTATGCAAATGGGTGCCTTGACATCCACTTTCCTGTGATAAACCACCTCCTGCTTATCATCCAGCTCGGGGGATGATGTGAAAGAGGTCTCTATTCACGGTTGATGAGAGCAAGGGTCAGACGCGTCCTGATCAACACCTCTGATGTCTCCAGCTGTGTTTGATTGGTGGTCAGTGAGAGAGACTTTCCATTCAAATGGTTATTTTTGTCCCCCGTGTATCAAAAGCAGAGCACATGCAAAGACAGACCGATCATCAGTGCAGGTGTAAACCAAGCTGAAACTAAAGCCTTGTAAAATATAAAGAAAAACACCTCACCAATTAACTTGTTTTCACCAACTAATTGATGCTGTCAAGATTTTCTGGAGGCCAAGTCCATCAGTGTTGATGCTCACCGAGGAGGTGTAAGGAGCAAGTGTGTTGATTCTAGTAGATTTTCTAAAAGGTAGCTTGTAGTCATGCTGAAAACCTGTTCAAAACTACACAATATTTCTTTATCAAAGTGAAAGCACATCAACGATCTGATTTACCTGCACAACTCACATACAGTATCAGAAGGTTTCAGGTGAAGGAATACAGCTTTCACAGATTATGTTTAAGAAAAACCAAAAAGAACAAGTTAGGGGTTGATTTATGGAATAACTTGAGCTATAAAATTGTATGTAACAATAAATAAATAAAAACATTTGGAAATGATCAACTTCACACGATGGAAAGGACTCATCTGTACTGTGATTGTTGGAGGAACACTTGTTTCTGTGGATTGCTTGTTATTGACTGGGTGCAAAGATTTTATATTTTTACTTCTTGCATACTGTTGTGCAGTACATTGAACATAGACCATTAATAAACATTAGAATAGTTATATGGAAAAAGGCCTCAAAATTTTCCTACTTTGGCCTGCTCCATTTTTTTTGGACCATAACAGGAAAGGATGAAAGAAAATTGGACAGAAAATGATAGAAAGTCACATCGGTGGCTCAACAAGAAAAGTGTTTCAGGGTCATGAGTTGACAGCCGTAATGGGCCGCAGCTTTAGCTCCAAAGCCCTAATTGTGTTAATCTTGTCAAACACCTTCATGACACCCCGTCCCTTTGCTTTCTGTCCTATGCCAGGGTGGAGTTTATGCTGATTGATTTACACATCAGTCTGCTGAGTTGCAGATGTTTCTATTGAAAGGAGGTGATAAAAACTCAATGTTCTTCTTTTTGGGTTAAACAAAAAACAATTGTTGTAAATAAAAAGTCAAACTGTAGCAAAATCTGTGGGTGTGCGAAATTAAAAATACCTACAATGAAAACAAAGTTGTTTTGTAATCATGTGTCAGTCAAAAAATAGCCCATCTTTTATCCATTAAGTGTCAAAATCATTCAGAAAAAAAAGTTCAACAATTAAAAAACAACATATAGTTTAACATTGGTTACAGTTCTTTGAAATGTAAACTGTGTTTCATTTTAGCTTTGATCCCCAAGCAGGTTTTGATGAAATGTAGACAATCTGCTGATTCCTCACAGAGTTGCAGATGCTCGGACAAAGGGGGTCGCAAATCTTTTTGTTTCTACAGACACTTGGATCCCCAGGGAAAGCTTCTTAACAAAATTTAGGATTCAGACTTAGAGATGCAGATATTTTTATTGAAAGGAGGTGTTAATATTTGTAGGTTCAATCCAAAACAGCTGTGCTAAACAAGTTAAATGTAACCAAGTGCTAACTTTGAGGCATTTAACATTCAGCAGATTGAACTTTAAGGGACATTTACTTACAAAAACACAGTGACTTTGTGTAATTTATCAAGAAGTTAATACTAAATACAGATGCTGAATGAGGCATGGAATTTTATGAGTGGTGATGAGTAAGAGACTTTCACTGAAAACCGGAGAGGTGAAAACATATATCGTATACTAAATTATTATATTCTAGCAAAAAACAAAATTAGATTAAAAAAAATTGTTCCATGTTTGTGTATTTTTTAAATAAAAGATATGATTGTTTTTTCAATTGTAAAAATAAAAAGTTTGTTTTAAATTTGTATAAAATATTATTTCTGGTGCTACCTTTTTCATCTGAAACAAGAACAAGCTTGATTACTTAAAGTTCTGTAGAATATTTTTTTCTGTTGCTACATTTTTTTCAACTGAAACAAAAAAAAAGTTTGATTACCTTTGAACATTGTGTTGACTTCTTTTTTTATTAGGTGCTACATTTTTAATCTGAAACAAGAAATAGTTGGATCACTTTTTAATGAATATTTTTTCTCTGGTGCTACATTTTTAAACTGAAACAAAAAGTTTGATTACTTTTTAAATTTGTGTTGAATTTTTATTTAGTGTTAAATTTTTTAAATTGAAACAAAAATAGTTTGATTAATTTTTAAAGTTGTGTAGATTTTTTTATTTAGTGCTACATTTTTTAATTGAAACAAAAAAAAAGTCTGATTACTTTTTAAAGTTGTGTAGTATATTTATTTAATTTTAAAGCTATTTTTTAAAACTTAGACAAAAATAGTTTGATTACTTTACAAAGTTGGGTTGAGTAGCTTTTGTTTTTTCTGTTTGTAGGCTACATTTTTTTTCAGTACTCATTTTTAAATGTTTGCTTTTTAGGAAAGTTCTGTATATTTTGCAGACAAAAGAAAAACAAAAAGAATCGATCTGTGTTTTCAAGACTTCTCGAGTTTAAATAAGCTGTGTAAACCATCAACAGCATTTTCATTTCTACTAATCTATAGACTAGTAGAATCCATATATGGATTTAAAGCTGTGTAAGGAACAATTCATTATGTGTTCACTATTATGTATAATCTTTAAAGGCTCTGTTGGTTTTGTATGTATGTATCTTCCCAAACCTCTACTTAGATATAGCAAAATGAGTGTGCAGTATAAACGATACTCTAAAAAGTTTATTTTGGCTGTAGTTGAAAGACTTACTTACATTGACCTAATCATTTTGCTCAGTCAAATTAGTCAAATCAACTTGAACACTGCACTCTAATCTGAAATCATTTTTTTACTTTCACTCAGAGATTCAGTAAGTTCTTGCAGTTCTAAAAAAACTCAACATATCTGGACCAAAGGCTCATGGGAAAAGCAAATTCAACAGAAGTTAACCTTTTATGACAGTTATCCTATAAATTTGAGTTATGTGTTTACTGCCGTTGTTATGTTCATATTTAATTTCTGCTAGATAATGGATTTAAAAAGTCTAGTTTTAAGTGGAAATTTATTGTGTGCTCTATAGTCACTATTTTCTATCATCATTCAATGTTCTATTGTTTTTCTATGTATTTTCCCAAACCTCTATGCAGTAAATTAAGTATGGTAAAAATGAATGTGCAGTATAAACTACATAAAGAATCTTTTAGATGCAGTATATTTAGCCCAGTTTAACACTGCTTTAGTGTAATTTACTGACAGTTTCTGTGTCAGTTTGTCATCTAACCATTAGAACTTGAATATCCATTGTGAATATCTTTCCCCTTCAAATGTTTTTTCCTGATTTACCCCAAACCGTGACTTTTAGTTATTTCCGTCAATCTCCTTCAGAACTAAACATATATATTCTGAAGTTTCACATATTATTTTGGAATTTTTGTTTATTCCTGTTTCTACTGCACTGACATACCATTTAAAACAACTACAACCTAGGATTTGTTTTTAAATATCTATAAGAAGACAAGAAATTATTTTGTGTGTCGTCTTTTTTACCTATAAAAATGCTAGTTAAATGCTGCCTGCAGTACTAGGCTACCTTGATGTTTTAGTCTAATAACTGAGTATCTTGCGTAGGAACATTGAGTACCGGAATCGTCTGGTCACGGTTCCTAATCCTAACCACGATTCTGACTAACAATAATGTTATCTAACATCTACATAACCGTCTCGTAATCATGATACTGTCAAATAATCGTGGTGGTGAACTAAGATAATCACACTTCCCTTGTTCTCACAGCTGTCCTTCACCTACTTTTGCATCCAAGAAAAGTCTCAGCTGCAACTTGAGAGAGTCCTTTCTCTGCACAAAAGCTATTTAGACCAAATGCTGCAGGAAAAGTACGTCCACTATACCGTTTTGTTTATGTTTTTCTACGATCTTCTGCTCTAAGAAGCGTTTAATTGTAAGGATAGTTTCTGTGCTGATCCTCCTTGTGGGCAAAACACAGTGAATCTTTTAACATCTTGTAATGTCTTTATTGTTTATTCTTAATTACATTGTCATAACCTTAAGTGCATCAACAAATATCGGTATTGATAAGGAGTATCAATGACGGTATCGATAAAACCATAATGATTTACATCTCTAATCTTGAGCTAGGATACGTCGAGCTATTTTCTTGGCACATCAGTGCTTGATTTTTTACAATAAATTTGCAAATCATATGAGACTGATAATAATACATCATTTACATAATAATAATATGTCAAAAAAGATTCAAAGCAAATTCAGATGCATTACATCAGGCACTTTACTCAATTATACACAGCAAACAAAAAGAATTACCAAAGTCATTTTTTGTCAAATACAACCCGTCTGAAACATCTTTTTTAAAAATAATATGAACCTGTTTTTAATGATGATGTATCCAACAAAGTGTAAATGTTTAAATTACAAACATGCAGAGCTCCATGACTCTGTGGCCCTGCAGTACACACTGTAAACCCAAACCGTAAATCCTCGTTCATAAAGGATGATATTAATACAATGAAAACCTAATGGACCTAATGAACATTAATTTAGTTATGTACAAGGTTTATAGGTAAAATACTACAATAACTTTTCTGAGTAAAACTATTAGAAAGTTCTTATGTCATGAATGTCACCATGTCACTGCTCTAACATGAACAACGTCAACAGAAAAAGTAGGTTTGACCTGGTTGGCCATTTTTTGCAATGGGAAATCATACAAATACAAAATATTATTTTATACTGTAAATTTTATTGAAACATAGTCATGAATACATTATAGAAGCTTTTGGCGTTGCTGTTATTTCTGAAAGGAATGTAATGTTTGATCATCTACTTTTGGACGTGGTCTTTTTAAACTTTCCTGTTTGTTAGACAGTGTTAACATCTTGTGTAACAGAGTGAAACCATTAACATGGTCTTTAATAGCCTAGATTGATAAGTAATTATGTTCAACCGAATCATTTACATGTAATGAAATACATGATCCCTTTTAACTATTATTAGAAAGTTTTGACTGTGACTTTTTATACTCAGATACGATGAGTGTATAGTTTCATTTTTTTTTTTCATGATTTTTTCCCAACCTTTGTCTAGCTAATATGAACTGGTAGTGTGAGAATGCCAGCCAACAGTTGCAAACAAAATTATTGTGAGCATTACTCGTATTTGCAATGATATCAGCAACAACAACAAAGCTAGATTTTGATATTTGTGAAAGTTACCCTTTCCAAAATCTTTCTTTTTATGATGTTCCAAACTATCTGATCTTGGCTTGTTTTATGTGCATATGCACACTTATTTGGGAACATTTACTTAAGATGAGTTGAACCATTTTTTAAAAGCTTTAAGTTGAGCAATTTGTGCATATTTTGTATGAAAAGTGCTTTATAAATTAAATTTGATTTTATTTAAATTATGTAAGTTAAGAAGGGAGTGTAGTTTGTTGCAAAAGAGTGGACTTATTTACCATGACTGTACCCTGTCTGAAGACTCTATACTGACAGAAGGCAGCATGTACTGGCAGGATGTATTGCAAGATATCAGGCAAACGATTCCCAGGTCAGTTGTACTAATCTTTGGTAGAACCAAGTTCTGACTGTAAACATTTTCCACCTGTTAAACCTGTCAGTGGCAGCTACTGTCAATGACTCGAAAAGATGAAAAAAAATGTTTTTAAAAAGGTTTTTCAAAAAATAATGCAAGGCTGCTGTCAAACTGTTTGTTGTTTAGCTGTTGTTTCGCTGTTGTCCTGACAAGTCAGGGAAAGCTTTTTGTCTTATAGCAGAAAACACCATTGCGTCACTTTAAGTTATAAACTTTAAATTTCACTGAGTAGTCTTCCAAACAAAACAAATATATTTCACAGTTTTTATGTTTATACTTTTAGTTTGCCAACTATTTTTAATAATAGAATAATGTGATATACTTGGATTGCGTGTTTTATGATGGAAACCACAGAACACAGCCTACAGGCTCTCAAACGATATTTTTACTGAATAGTTGTGTCATGCAAATATATTGTCAACTACAAGAATGTTTGGTGTTCTCATCGTTGTCTTTTTACATTGTGTTACTCATCATCTTTGTTAAAGTACTTTAAAAATTATTTTCCCCAAAAAAATCATACATGTAGTATATACCACCGTTTCTTTTGTGAATTTTTATTTTAATCTGAAGTGCTGTGAAATGTATGGGTTTTGAGTGGAACAAATCTACTCAGTAAATTTAAAGTTTATAATTAAAGTGAGAATGTTTGAACAAAAAAAACAGACAACCCCCCCACAACAGGACAACACTGACAAAATTAACACTGACTGGCGTTCCCCACCCCAGACCAAGCCCAAGCTGGAAAAATCACACCCCCACCATGCACCGATGCCAAAAACAACTCGACTGCAAACAAATCCCAATTTTAACTGTGCGCATTCCCCACCAGCAATTAGCAGCAAAGGTTGGGAAAAAATCATGAAAAAAATGAAACTATACACCATCGTATCTGAGATAAAAAGTCACAGTCAAAACTTTCTAATAATAGTAAAAGGGATCATGTATTTCATTACATGTAAATGATCAGTTGAACATAATTACTTATCAATCTAGGCTATTAAAGACCATGTTAATGGTTTCACTCTGTTACACAAGATGTTAACACTGTCTAACAAACAGGAAAGTTTAAAAAGACCACGTCCAAAAGTAGAGACAAACATTACATTCCTTTCAGAAATAACCCAAAACTCATAATGTATTCATGACTAGTTTCAATAAAATTTACAGTATAAAATAATATTTTGTATTTTATGATTTCCCATTCAAAAAATGCAACCAGGTCAAACCTACTTTTTCTGTTGACGTTGTTCATGTTAGAGCAGTGACATGGTGACATTCATGACATAAGAACTTTCTAATAGTTTTACTCAGAAAAGTTATTGTAGTATTTTACCTATAAACCTTGTACATAACTAAATTAATGTTCATTAGGTCCATTAGGTTTTCATTGTATTAATATCATCCTTTATAACGAGGATTTACGGTTTGGGTTTACAGTGTGTACTGCAGGGCCACAGAGTCATGGAGCTCTGCATGTTTGTAATTTAAACATTTACACTTTGTTGGATACATCATCATTAAAAACAGGTTCATATTATTTTTAAAAAAGATGTTTCAGACGGGTTGTATTTGACAAAAAATGACTTTGGTAATTCTTTTTGTTTGCTGTGTATAATTGAGTAAAGTGCCTGATGTAATGCATCTGAATTTGCTTTGAATCTTTTTTGACATATTATTATTATGTAAATGATGTATTATTATCAGTCTCATATGATTTGCAAATTTATTGTAAAAAATCAAGCACTGATGTGCCAAGAAAATAGCTCGACGTATCCTAGCTCAAGATTAGAGATGTAAATCATTATGGTTTTATCGATACCGTCATTGATACTCCTTATCAATACCGATATTTGTTGATGCACTTAAGGTTATGACAATGTAATTAAGAATAAACAATAAAGACATTACAAGATGTTAAAAGATTCACTGTGTTTTGCCCACAAGGAGGATCAGCACAGAAACTATCCTTACAATTAAACGCTTCTTAGAGCAGAAGATCGTAGAAAAACATAAACAAAACGGTATAGTGGACGTACTTTTCCTGCAGCATTTGGTCTAAATAGCTTTTGTGCAGAGAAAGGACTCTCTCAAGTTGCAGCTGAGACTTTTCTTGGATGCAAAAGTAGGTGAAGGACAGCTGTGAGAACAAGGGAAGTGTGATTATCTTAGTTCACCACCACGATTATTTGACAGTATCATGATTACGAGACGGTTATGTAGATGTTAGATAACATTATTGTTAGTCAGAATCGTGGTTAGGATTAGGAACCGTGACCAGACGATTCCGGTACTCAATGTTCCTACGCAAGATACTCAGTTATTAGACTAAAACATCAAGGTAGCCCAGTACTGCAGGCAGCATTTAACTAGCATTTTTATAGGTAAAAAAGACGACACACAAAATAATTTCTTGTCTTCTTATAGATATTTAAAAACAAATCCTAGGTTGTAGTTGTTTTAAATGGTATGTCAGTGCAGTAGAAACAGGAATAAACAAAAATTCCAAAATAATATGTGAAACTTCAGAATATATATGTTTAGTTCTGAAGGAGATTGACGGAAATAACTAAAAGTCACGGTTTGGGGTAAATCAGGAAAAAACATTTGAAGGGGAAAGATATTCACAATGGATATTCAAGTTCTAATGGTTAGATGACAAACTGACACAGAAACTGTCAGTAAATTACACTAAAGCAGTGTTAAACTGGGCTAAATATACTGCATCTAAAAGATTCTTTATGTAGTTTATACTGCACATTCATTTTTACCATACTTAATTTACTGCATAGAGGTTTGGGAAAATACATAGAAAAACAATAGAACATTGAATGATGATAGAAAATAGTGACTATAGAGCACACAATAAATTTCCACTTAAAACTAGACTTTTTAAATCCATTATCTAGCAGAAATTAAATATGAACATAACAACGGCAGTAAACACATAACTCAAATTTATAGGATAACTGTCATAAAAGGTTAACTTCTGTTGAATTTGCTTTTCCCATGAGCCTTTGGTCCAGATATGTTGAGTTTTTTTAGAACTGCAAGAACTTACTGAATCTCTGAGTGAAAGTAAAAAAATGATTTCAGATTAGAGTGCAGTGTTCAAGTTGATTTGACTAATTTGACTGAGCAAAATGATTAGGTCAATGTAAGTAAGTCTTTCAACTACAGCCAAAATAAACTTTTTAGAGTATCGTTTATACTGCACACTCATTTTGCTATATCTAAGTAGAGGTTTGGGAAGATACATACATACAAAACCAACAGAGCCTTTAAAGATTATACATAATAGTGAACACATAATGAATTGTTCCTTACACAGCTTTAAATCCATATATGGATTCTACTAGTCTATAGATTAGTAGAAATGAAAATGCTGTTGATGGTTTACACAGCTTATTTAAACTCGAGAAGTCTTGAAAACACAGATCGATTCTTTTTGTTTTTCTTTTGTCTGCAAAATATACAGAACTTTCCTAAAAAGCAAACATTTAAAAATGAGTACTGAAAAAAATGTAGCCTACAAACAGAAAAAACAAAAGCTACTCAACCCAACTTTGTAAAGTAATCAAACTATTTTTGTCTAAGTTTTAAAAAATAGCTTTAAAATTAAATAAATATACTACACAACTTTAAAAAGTAATCAGACTTTTTTTTTGTTTCAATTAAAAAATGTAGCACTAAATAAAAAAAATCTACACAACTTTAAAAATTAATCAAACTATTTTTGTTTCAATTTAAAAAATTTAACACTAAATAAAAATTCAACACAAATTTAAAAAGTAATCAAACTTTTTGTTTCAGTTTAAAAATGTAGCACCAGAGAAAAAATATTTTACACATCATTAAAAAGTGATCCAACTATTTCTTGTTTCAGATTAAAAATGTAGCACCTAATAAAAAAAAAAGAAGTCAACACAATGTTCAAAGGTAATCAAACTTTTTTTTTTGTTTCAGTTGAAAAAAATGTAGCAACAGAAAAAAATATTCTACAGAACTTTAAGTAATCAAGCTTGTTCTTGTTTCAGATGAAAAAGGTAGCACCAGAAATAATATTTTATACAAATTTAAAACAAACTTTTTATTTTTACAATTGAAAAAACAATCATATCTTTTATTTAAAAAATACACAAACATGGAACAATTTTTTTTAATCTAATTTTGTTTTTTGCTAGAATATAATAATTTAGTATACGATATATGTTTTCACCTCTCCGGTTTTCAGTGAAAGTCTCTTACTCATCACCACTCATAAAATTCCATGCCTCATTCAGCATCTGTATTTAGTATTAACTTCTTGATAAATTACACAAAGTCACTGTGTTTTTGTAAGTAAATGTCCCTTAAAGTTCAATCTGCTGAATGTTAAATGCCTCAAAGTTAGCACTTGGTTACATTTAACTTGTTTAGCACAGCTGTTTTGGATTGAACCTACAAATATTAACACCTCCTTTCAATAAAAATATCTGCATCTCTAAGTCTGAATCCTAAATTTTGTTAAGAAGCTTTCCCTGGGGATCCAAGTGTCTGTAGAAACAAAAAGATTTGCGACCCCCTTTGTCCGAGCATCTGCAACTCTGTGAGGAATCAGCAGATTGTCTACATTTCATCAAAACCTGCTTGGGGATCAAAGCTAAAATGAAACACAGTTTACATTTCAAAGAACTGTAACCAATGTTAAACTATATGTTGTTTTTTAATTGTTGAACTTTTTTTTCTGAATGATTTTGACACTTAATGGATAAAAGATGGGCTATTTTTTGACTGACACATGATTACAAAACAACTTTGTTTTCATTGTAGGTATTATTAATTTCGCACACCCACAGATTTTGCTACAGTTTGACTTTTTATTTACAACAATTGTTTTTTGTTTAACCCAAAAAGAAGAACATTGAGTTTTTATCACCTCCTTTCAATAGAAACATCTGCAACTCAGCAGACTGATGTGTAAATCAATCAGCATAAACTCCACCCTGGCATAGGACAGAAAGCAAAGGGACGGGGTGTCATGAAGGTGTTTGACAAGATTAACACAATTAGGGCTTTGGAGCTAAAGCTGCGGCCCATTACGGCTGTCAACTCATGACCCTGAAACACTTTTCTTGTTGAGCCACCGATGTGACTTTCTATCATTTTCTGTCCAATTTTCTTTCATCCTTTCCTGTTATGGTCCAAAAAAAATGGAGCAGGCCAAAGTAGGAAAATTTTGAGGCCTTTTTCCATATAACTATTCTAATGTTTATTAATGGTCTATGTTCAATGTACTGCACAACAGTATGCAAGAAGTAAAAATATAAAATCTTTGCACCCAGTCAATAACAAGCAATCCACAGAAACAAGTGTTCCTCCAACAATCACAGTACAGATGAGTCCTTTCCATCGTGTGAAGTTGATCATTTCCAAATGTTTTTATTTATTTATTGTTACATACAATTTTATAGCTCAAGTTATTCCATAAATCAACCCCTAACTTGTTCTTTTTGGTTTTTCTTAAACATAATCTGTGAAAGCTGTATTCCTTCACCTGAAACCTTCTGATACTGTATGTGAGTTGTGCAGGTAAATCAGATCGTTGATGTGCTTTCACTTTGATAAAGAAATATTGTGTAGTTTTGAACAGGTTTTCTGCATGACTACAAGCTACCTTTTAGAAAATCTACTAGAATCAACACACTTGCTCCTTACACCTCCTCGGTGAGCATCAACACTGATGGACTTGGCCTCCAGAAAATCTTGACAGCATCAATTAGTTGGTGAAAACAAGTTAATTGGTGAGGTGTTTTTCTTTATATTTTACAAGGCTTTAGTTTCAGCTTGGTTTACACCTGCACTGATGATCGGTCTGTCTTTGCATGTGCTCTGCTTTTGATACACGGGGGACAAAAATAACCATTTGAATGGAAAGTCTCTCTCACTGACCACCAATCAAACACAGCTGGAGACATCAGAGGTGTTGATCAGGACGCGTCTGACCCTTGCTCTCATCAACCGTGAATAGAGACCTCTTTCACATCATCCCCCGAGCTGGATGATAAGCAGGAGGTGGTTTATCACAGGAAAGTGGATGTCAAGGAACCCATTTGCATACAAACTTCCTTACACAGGCAGACTGTGGAGGTATTTCTCCTCCACACAAATGGTCCACTCTGCCTGACTTTTATTACTTGTTGTTAGTGAAGCGTTTAAAAGAAGCAAAATAGAGAAACTGAAATCTACAGGAATACACAAGGAACTCTTTTTAAATTTCCCTCCAGTGCCCTCCTCTCTCTCTCTCTCTCTTGCTTCCCCAATCAGAAAGGCATGTAGGAAGGGACCCATGACGTTTCAAGGTAGGTAGGGAGCAGGGAGCCCAATCAGGAGGAGGAGCATACCATTAAAATCTGATTGGAACAAATTGTATGACCTCGTAAGGAGGAGCCTACACATTAAAACCTGATTGGAACAAAATCTCATCCAATCACCAAACACTTCCTGTGTGATGCCTCATGACGTCAAAGAGTCCTCCCAAGGGGGAGGGTTCAGAGACCGATCATTTTACTTCACACCTTCAAACTGAAGATACCACCCCCCCCACCCCACCCACCATAGTAAACAGCTGGGGGGTTTTCAAAGTAGGCTTCAAAATAAGTTACAACAATAGCCCAGGACATACCACATACACACATTTAAATTAAACCCCCACCAAATAGTAACAACAGATGTCTTGTCAAAAGGGGTGTCACAGCTGGACAGGGGTGAAGGGACTCACATTCCATCCTACACCTGCATACCATAAAAAACACCATCAAAGGCTCATCAGCTTTTAAAAGAACCTTTGATATCTAATTGTATTTCACGAAAACAAATCATCAAAGACGGGAACACGTCAACACATTCCATCCTACACCTGCATACCATAAAAACACATTTAAATATCAGAATTAAAGCCACCCAATAGTAAACAACAGATGTCTTGTCAAAAGGAGCTACAGGTGTCTTCAAAAGGACCTAACAACAATAGGTCAGGACCTTACAGACATACCTACATTTAAATAGCATAATTAAACCAACCTATAATAAATAGCAGGTGTCTTGTCAAAAGGAGGGGTAACAGGTGGCTTCAAAAACATCTAACAATAAAGGAGGGGTAACAGGTGGCTTCAAAGGAATGGACATCTGGAATATGACGTCATCAACCCTTTGATGTATGCACACCTGCAGGTCATAAAACTGTCAAAATTAATTTGATGAAAGGTGGATCTTATTACTCTCTACTGTGCTTCAGGACCTGCCGGTTGCCATGGTAACTCCCTGCTGCTTTACCAGTTACTGACCCATGTCCATGTTGCTGCTTTTAAAAAAAATTGGAAGAACTTGTTCACCACATAGCAAATTCAAGACTTTATGAACATGAAATAGTTTCTGTAGACATCTACCGATATGGATCGGACCTGGCGGGAGCCTTGACACCCTCCAGGGGGGACACCAGAAACATAAAAAGAAAGATAACTTGTTTGTTTTAATTTTGTTTTTGTTTTAAATCATCTTGTTAATTCAGAAAGACAGAACATCTCTTTATTTTTGTAAAAATGATCTCAGTACAGGAATCCAGGTAATTTTTATTTATTTGTTGCAAAAATTATCCTGTTAAATTCAGGACAACAGATTTAAAAAAAAAAAAAATTATCTTGTTAATTCAGAAAAAGAGAACTTTTATTCATTTTTGTGAAAATGATGTTGATAATTTAGAAAAAACGTTTTTTAATTATTCTTAAAAACTATCGCTTTAATTAAGAAAAATCAGTTTTTATTTATTTCATAAAAACATTTCATTAATTTAGTAAAAAGTTTTTTTTTTATTCATTTGTTGTAAAAAATTGTCTTGTTAATTCGGAAAAAACAGATTTTTTAAATCCTGTTTTGTAAAACTTGTTTAGTTGATTCAGAAAAACAGAACCTTTTTATTTATTTTTTGTAAAAAAAAAAAATTATCTTGTTAATTCAGAAAAACTGAATTTTTTTGACACATTTTGTAACAATGATCTGGTTAATTCAGAAAAGCAGTTTTTAATAATTTTTGAAAACTATCTCATTTATTCTGAAAAACAGATTTTTCATTTATTCTATAAAAATTATTTAGTTAATTCAGAAAATAATTTTATTTATTTGTTGCAAAAGAAATTATCTGGTTAATTTAAAAAACAGAACTTTTAAAAAATATCTTGTTAATTAAAAAAACTGTTTTTTTTTTTTTTTTTTTAAATGATCATGTTAATTCAGAGATATAGAAAATTTTTTTTCATTATATGTCAAATTATCTTGTTAATTAAAAACACAGGACCTTTTTATTTATTTTATAAAAATGATTTTGTTGAGAAAAATATTTTTGTATTCATTTGTAGCATAAATTATCTGGTTAATTCAGAAAAATATAACTTTAAAATTATTTTTGTTAATTAAACAAAATACAAAATATTGTTTTTTTTCTAAATATTTTCTAAATACTATCTTGTTAATTCAGAAAAACTTAATTTTTCTAAAAGAATGTAATATCCTTACATAACATTTAGTGTCATAATGTTGTAAAAAATTAATTGCAACTATTCCATGAAAATAAACGATAAGCTATATCTATATTTAGAAACATTTGTTGGTTCTTTATCAATTTTAGCTATTTTGGAAGGCTTGAAGAGCCACTTGTAGCTTGTAGCAGGTTGCAGACCCTTAGTCTGACGGTAACGACTCACCTGAGCTACGTCCTCAAAGTCGTCATGTCTTTTCTGCAGGGCTCGGGCTCGGTGAAGAGACTTCCCCACGCCAGTGTGCTTGCTGAGGAAAGCCTCGCCGTGGTTCTCTATCCAGTCCAACACCTGGGTGAGACACAACACACAGCCGACATCGTTAGCTTGTTCTCTGACGCCGCATGGTCTGGCCCAGCTCCCGCTCGGAGCAGGAAACATCCAGATCAACAGGACAGAAGGGTCTCACAGCTCATGAATGAAGAATGAAGCAGATGAACCTGGGTGATCTCTGTGGGAATGTAGGTCAGAGCAGCCCAAAGAACAGCACACATTCTGTTTTATTCACACTGTTTCATCTGCTTCTAGCTGTGAAGAAAATGGACTTTTGTACTGGAAGTCTGCCACCAGTCAGCACGATGGGGTCTGCTTCCTCACCTGACCCGATGGAACAGCTATCATATGATGTCAGCACCTGATAACCAATCACGGTCTGCATCTATAGACACACATTGTTCATGGAAATCAAACTATGATCATAATTCAGACGAACAAACTTAAACTAGAATCCAGACTGAGCCGACTCACCTCCACCCTGTTTAAAACCAATCTACACCGTCCGGCCTGATCAAAAGGTCACGCTCATCTTTGGTTGGAACTCCTTCATCTCTGATACCAGCAGTTTCTCTTCATCATCATCTTCATCAGTTCTGCAACGTTGCAATATTTATTCTATCCAGAGATGGATGAAGAGTCTGACTTCCAGCACATCCCAAAGATTCTCCATGGGGTTCAGGTCTGGACTCTGTGGTGGCTAATCCATGGGGTTCAGGTCTGGACTCTCTGGTGGCCAGTCCATGGGGTTCAGGTCTGGACTCTGTGGTGGTAAATCTATAGGGTTCAGGTCTGGACTCTGTGGTGGTAAATCCATGGGGTTCAGGTCTGGACTTTGTGGTGGTCAATCCATATGTAAAAATGATGTCTCCTGTTCCCTAAACCAGTCTTTCACAATCTGAGCCCCATGAATCCTGGTGTTGGCCGGCTTATCAGGGAAGATGGAATAATCTGGACTTACAACTGAACCTGGACCTAAACCTAAGCCTGAACTTTGACCTGAATCTAGACCTGACTGACTGCAGCAACCCCAGATCAGAGACTTGCCACAAAGGCTTTATGTAAAAAAATTTTCAGGTCTGGACTCTGTGGTGGCCAGTCCATGGGGTTCAGGTCTGGACACTGTGGTGGCTAATCCATGGGGTTCAGGTCTGGACACTGTGCTGGCCAGTCCATGTGGTTCAGGTCTGGACTCTGTGGTGGTCAATCTATAGGGTTCAGGTCTGGACTCTGTGGTGGTAAATCCATGGGGTTCAGGTCTGGACTCTGTGGTGGCCAGTCCATGGGGTTCAGGTCTGGACACTGTGGTGGCCAGTCCATGGGGTTCAGGTCTGGACTCTGTGCTGGCCAGTCCATGGGGTTCAGGTCTGGACACTGTGGTGGCCAGTCCATGGGGTTCAGGTCTGGACACTGTGGTGGCCAGTCCATGGGGTTCAGGTCTGGACACTGTGGTGGCCAGTCCATGTGGTTCAGGTCTGGACTCTGTGGTGGTAAATCTATAGGGTTCAGGTCTGGACTCTGTGGTGGTCAATCTATAGGGTTCAGGTCTGGACTCTGTGGTGGTAAATCCATGGGGTTCAGGTCTGGACTCTGTGGTGGCCAGTCCATGGGGTTCAGGTCTGGACACTGTGGTGGCCAGTCCATGGGGTTCAGGTCTGGACTCTGTGCTGGCCAGTCCATGGGGTTCAGGTCTGGACACTGTGGTGGCCAGTCCATGTGGTTCAGGTCTGGACTCTGTGGTGGTAAATCCATGGGGTTCAGGTCTGGACACTGTGGTGGCCAGTCCATGGGGTTCAGGTCTGGACTCTGTGCTGGCCAGTCCATGGGGTTCAGGTCTGGACACTTTGGTGGCCAGTCCATGTGGTTCAGGTCTGGACTCTGTGGTGGTAAATCCATGGGGTTCAGGTCTGGACTCTGTGGTGGCTAATCCATATGTAAAAATGATGTCTCCTGTTCCCTAAAACAGTCTTTCACAATCTGAGCCCCATGAATCCTGGTGTTGGCCGGCTTATCAGGGAAGATGGAATAATCTGGACTTACAACTGATCCTGGACCTAAACCTAGGCCTGAACTTTGACCTGAATCTAGACCTGACTGAACCCCAGATCAGAGACTTGCCACAAAGGCTTTATGTAAAAATGCATGTAGTAGTTTTTCGTCCTGGTCCTGATGGAGGTTTTCCTTCCTGGTTCTGGTTCTGAGGAGGTTTTCCTTCCTGGTTCTGAGGGTGGTTTTCCTCTCCACCGTCTCCATGTGTGGCTCAAGATGGAGGACTGAATGGAGAGAAGATTTGTTGGTAATTAACTTTATGAACTGGTGCTGTTTTTGAGCCATGTTGGTTCAGTCCTGTTCTGACTGGACTGTCATGAACTTTGACATCTAGCAAGCTGACTGAGACCTGGAGAGTCTGAGATGGAGGTCTGGGGTCTGACTGAGACCTGGAGAGTCTGAGATGGAGATCTGGGGTCTGACTGAGACCTGGAGAGTCTGAGATGGAGGTCTGGGGTCTGACTGAGACCTGGAGAGTCTGAGATGGAGATCTGGGGTCTGACTGAGACCTGGAGAGTCTGAGATGGAGATCTGGGGTCTGACTGAGACCTGGAGAGTCTGAGATGGAGATCTGGGGTCTGACTGAGACCTGGAGAGTCTGAGATGGAGATCTGGGGTCTGACTGAGACCTGGAGAGTCTGAGATGGAGGTCTGGGGTCTGACTGAGACCTGGAGAGTCTGAGATGGAGATCTGGGGTCTGACTGAGACCTGGAGAGTCTGAGATGGAGCTGTTGGGGTTTTTCCGTGGTCTGATTTTGGGTTTAACTTGTTGGGACATCTACTCCTGGAAGATATGAACATTTTCTACTTGTGAATAATCTTTCTCTCGGAACAATGATGAACTCGTTCGGAAATGACCTGATAACCTTCCCACTGATGAGCAGCAACAGCTGCTGATGAGAACATTGCTGATGTCTTTCCTCCTTAGCATCCAGTGAACACACACTGCTTGACCTATAGTCTTTGGACCAAACTGGACCGTATCTGTAAAAGTGTTGAGATGACTTTGTTGTGAACTGACGCTGTACAAATAAAGCTGAACTGAACTGAAGTCAGAGAGGAGGGGAGAGATGATCTTCATCTTCATCAGTGGGATTGTTAAATGACGCAATTTACTTTTGAGCTTTTATAAACTGAAGCATGACAGAAGCTGATGTTTGGTTTTCTGAGCAGCTTCTGAACCGTCCAACGGAGCCAGATCAGGTCTATAAACCCGAAGACCCCCTGACCATCAGACCTCCAACATGTCACCAAGTCTCAGAGCAGTTCTAGGACAACCTGATGACGTTAAACTGCAGCTGGACTCTTTGTTACCTCAAAGTGCCAAATAAAACGGGAGCGAGCACGTTTTGTGTTGCACATCGGCCTCTCTGGGGTCGCATACATCCTGCAGCATTACAGCTCTGGCTGGAATCACTCTGTTTCAGCTGATTTATGCTCCATTGCTATGAAGTTGCTCTCTCACTGCGTGGCTCATCTCTTTCTCTGTGCATGTCGCTCGTCCTCTGTGCGACTCTCTGGGGTCTCATAGAAAAGTGAAGCATGACAAGCAGAACTGGCAGCACTCAGCTGATGTGATCTCGGCCTCGGTCTCTGGCTTTGTCTTAAACACACTCTCCCCAGGGTCTCGTAATGATGTCTGCAGGGCGCCAAATCAAGGCAGTCATCTTTAAATCTGCAGTCTGATGCCCTCATTCTGCCTCCCAGACCCTATTTATACATACAACAAACACATGATGACTGCAGCTATTTTAAATCAACTCAATGTGCTGTTGTGTGATGGCTGCAGAAAATGCTGGAAAATGCAACTGAGGGAGGACTTGTTGTTTCAGGCTGCTTCATTTTTCACCACTTACCACGAGAAACTCCAACAGCTGAACAGCAAAATATCTTAATTCCATGTTAAACAATGTCTGCATTTCAATTTCAGCTGAAAGGCTGAATTTTATGGTAATTAAGGCAAGACACATTCAGCCTGTTGCTTTCAGAGCCTAAAAGTGCTGGCAGCAAGCGTCATGGAAGCATGGTATTTACAGTCTGCAGCTTTAATCTGTTTACAACTGTTTAAAATGCAACACACTTACTTGAACGTCTTGTTTGACTGAGTAAATGACTGAAAGAAAGATGTAAATAGTAAAAAGGCTTGATCCAGTGGCAGGGGTGGCTTGTTCCAGTAAGAGGTAGCTTGTTCCAGCTGGAGATGTGGATTGTTCCAGTAAGAAGTGCCTTGTTCCAGTGGCAGAGGCAGGTAGTTCCAGTATAAGTGAGCTTGTTCCAGTGGCAGGGGATGCTTGTTCCAGCAAGAAGTGGCTTGTTCCAGTAAGAAGTGGCTTGTTCCAGTTGGAGATGTGGATTGTTCCAGTAAGAAGTGGCTTATTCCAGTAAGAAGTGGCTTGTTCCAGTTGGAGATGTGGATTGTTCCAGTAAGAAGTGCCTTGTTCCAGTGGCAGAGGCAGGTAGTTCCAGTATAAGTTAGCTTGTTCCAGTGGCAGGGGATGCTTGTTCCAGCAAGAGGTGGCTTGTTCCAGTAAGAGGTGGCTTGTTCCAGCAAGAAGTGGCTTGTTCCAGCAAGAAGTGGCTTGTTCCAGTAAGAAGTGGCTTGTTCCAGTAAGAAGTGGCTTGTTCCAGTTGGAGATGTGGATTGTTCCAGTAAGAAGTGGCTTGTTCCAGTAAGAAGTGGCTTGTTCCAGTTGGAGATGTGGATTGTTCCAGTAAGAAGTGGCTTGTTCCAGTGGCAGGGGTGGCTTGTTCCAGTAAGAGGCGGCTCATTTTCTCATTTTCCTCTTTTTTCTGTATCAGTATCCAATCGGTATTGGCAGAAACCGAAACCTCAACTATCGGATCGGATCGGTGCCCAAAAAAGGCGAATCGGTACATCCCTAGTTCTAGTAAGAGGTGGCTTGTTCCAGCAGCATCCTAGCCTCCCCTGTTGTCAACATGTCATTTTATTAAACTCATGATTGTCATCTGCTCTAAAATCTCTATCTACTTCTCCTTCTGTGTGTTTGCTCTTTACTCACCTGCTGGACGTCTTGCTGGAACACACACAGCTGCAGCCTCTGATGCAGTCGGACCTTCCGATGCTGCCAGATGCTCTCCAGACGGCGCTGATGATGCAGGACCTCGTGGACCACATCCAGGATACAGTGAACCTGCAGAATTTCACCAACAAAGCTGTTCAGATGCGTCTGTGTGATACAGAAATGCTGATAGCAACCGATATGATGAGTAACTGACCGCTTTGGAGTAGTTAGCAGTTGCTGTCAGAGAGTCCGAGTTGCCGGGACTCAGAGGCCTCTGGAGGACATCCAAGAGAGCTTTACCATCCTGGCTCACCTGGACAGTCAAAGATTAGAAAACGCAGAGGCAAAGGGCTTTAGATAAAGACAAAACTGCCACAAGAGAGCGGAAAACTTTTTGAAAATCACATAAAAGATGTTCTTTTTTCCATCAATTTTTTTTTCTGATGGACATAAAAACATTATTGGAACTGTATTAACTCTAACAGATGCCATAATAGAAGCTGTTTCTGAGTAAAAGACATATTTGTGGGGTGACATTAGGTATTTCTGAGAAGTCTAGCTCTCAGGAAGAATTCTGAAGGGAAGCTAAGCTAACATCCAGTCAGAGCAGGGCCACAGAGAAGCTGATTTTCACAGTTTAACAGGGGTGTCCAAAGTCGGTCTTTGAGGGCCACAATCCTGCAGGTTTTGTATGCCTCCCAGCTTCAACACACCGGACTCAAATTAAATGACTCAGACAGCCTATGAAGTTCTGCAAAATTCTGCTGCTGGTGCAGGAAGGCTTACAAAACAGAGGTGGACACCACTAGTTTACAATAATTTAACACCAATATAACAGAATAAAACATGTGAGGTGCTTCAATTCTGCAGCAGACACCCGCCATAATTGTGTAGAAGAGTCAGGATCCTTGCTTTATTCAGAAAAGAAAAAAAAAATCCTACAAAAAACAAAACAGAAAAAATATGTTTTGGGGAAAAAAGTCAGAATTCGGACTTTTTCAAAAATGGAAAAAAATACTCCCAAAAAATGGGGGCTTGTCTGGGATTCAGGGATTTTCAGTTATTTTTTTGTGATTTGAGTTTTGTTGGAAGTGGTCCCACAATGACGTTGCCATAGGATGGTTTGTCTTCTGTGTTATTTGGTTTTGCATGATGTGGTTTGCACGTACGTGGATGGAGCAATCTTTCCCAGTACGCTCCAGAAATGTGGTTTGGGTAACTAAACCATGTCGGTTGTTGTTTTAGTTTGCTGTTTTGGCACTACGGTGAGAGGCGTTTTCTTGGGTACGCTTCCGTGACTGGAAGGTTAGTCACCAGCAAGCCGGTTGCTTGACTTGCTCATCGGGCTGTCTTTAAAGGCAGAGTCACACTGGACAGACTGCCGACCATCGCGGTCGTTGCCAGAAAATGGGGTTGGGCCAATCAATCGGCTTCAGTCTCACCAACATAGTGAAAAAAAGAGCCCAAGAACACATCGAGCCAATTCCAGACCTGAGTGTACTTTCTGCGCATGTGCAAAATATAATGTCGCCACGACAGCAGGCAGCGCTGATCTTTATATTGTGGCCCCAAAAATGATGGACCATTTCTCAAGATGAAAACGCATAAAAGCTGCTGTTGTTGTTGTTAGCAGAGAGCGAGGACTGCTAGCTAAGGTCCCAATATGATGCCAAATGATGTGTGAGAGTTTGCATTATGTCCGCTCTTCATCCGGTTTGTTTACCTTCACTTCGGGTCTTCTCGTTTGCTGATTCGCCAGCAAGGTCAAGCCTCCTCCAATCTGATTGGTCAGCCCATCGCCGACTGGCCGACTCCGAATACACACGTTCAATTGGCGTAAAAGAACGCCGATGGTATTGGCGAACGCTGCAGATGGCCGATGGCACAGAACCCGCTGAACTGACTCATGACCCCAACTTCAGAAGACTCCACGACAACACCAGACGGCCGAAAATCGGCCCAGTGTGTCTCTGCTTTGAAACGTCCACCGCAATTGTGAATTTTTTTTTTAAGGTTTCGGAAAAAGTTTTTTGACTGGGAAAAAGGGAGAATTATTTTTCCCTAAAAATTCTATGTTTTCCCCCTAGTGGCTATAATACTCTTGCTTATGTTTACATGTTTATATATTTATTCAAATTTCAAATCTTCATGACATGTATAATAAACATTGATTGAACCAACTTCAACCAATGTGCTTAAAACAATCAATTCACTTAAATGTTCTCAGATCTTTGTCCAGCCACAGTAACTCATTGACAAGTGGATAGAAACTCTTTTGTTTCTCTGCTATCCAACAGAACTTCAGTTCATTCACTTTCTCAAATAAATACTGCAGGCCCAGAGAACAAGATAAAACCCCTCTGAGCCTCTAGCACGTCACTTTTTGCAGCGTCCTCACAGGAAACAATGCAGCCACAGTCTGGCAGGTCTGACTGCCTCAGCCTGAACCTCAGCCCAGAACTCCATGTGCGACTGTGTTTATATGGACTTATCTTCCCGTAGATAAAGTCTGCAAACACTGCAACAGCTCCTCCAAAGATAAAACTGCAGACTGGAGCGAAGAGCTGGACCGGTCGGGGAGCTTTAGTCTAAATTTAGTGGCTTGTTCTCAGACAGCAGTGTGTCCTCCAATCACACACGGAGGCTCTGCTCTCTGCAACAAACCCTGACAAGCTTGTAGTCTTTCAGGAACTCATCCCAAGAAGTCTGAGCAGCGTTATGAACAGGAACTAGCCGTGTGGGTGGGGTTACCTCGGTGTAGGCCTGGGTCACCTGCTCATACAGGCTCTGGTGTCGGTGGATGGCGATCTCCAGCTCCTGCATCTCAGACGGCAAACCTCCCTCACTGCACACTTTGCACCAGGTCTCCACCTCCGACAGGAACTGGGGGCCAGAAACAAGCAGGAAGTTTACAAGTTGTGTCCGAGTCATGTGAACTCGCTGCAGGTCGGGGCCAGTCACCACACTGCACACCAAAAAACCCAAAACAAAGCTTACAAACATAAGGGTTGTCTGCAAGTGGGAACATACAGGAAGTTAAAACCCCCTAAAATCCAGTGGTGGAGATACTGACAACCAGCAGTGACACTGTAGATTAAATATTTACTACCTGAGCACACCAGATGATTTTTCATTCATGATGTGGAAACAACCTGAGGAGGAAATTAAATCTGTCTATGTAAAGTCTGAAAAACATCTGTCTGACAGTGTGTGGTGTAAAATGATGGAATAAACTTAAGAAAATGTCCAAACATGATTCAGTTAATAAAAAATTTAAAAGAAATGGTATTCAAAACGTACAAAGAGAGAACAAGTAGTACAGTGGGTAAGGAAAGTATTCAGACCCCTTTAAACTTTCACTCTTTGTTTCATTGCAGCTATTTGCCAAAATCAAAAAAGTTAATTTTATTTCTCATTAAGGTCACTCAGCACCCCATCTTGACAGAAAAAACAGAAATGTAGAAATTTTTGCAAATTTATTAAAGAAAAACTGAAACATCACATGGTCATAAGTATTCAGTACTTTGCTCAGTACTGAGTAGAAGTACTTCTGAGCTCGTACAGCCATGAGTCTGCTTGGGAATGATGCAACAAGTGTTCCACACCTGGATTTGGGATCTTCTGGTTCTTCTTGCAGATCCTCTCCAGTTCTGTCAGGTTGGATGGTGAACGGTGGTGTTCAGCCATTTTCAGGTCTCTCCAGAGATGCTCAGTTGGGTTTAAGTCAGGGTTCTGGCTGGTCCGGTCCAGAATGGTCCAGAGTGGTTCTGATCCACTCCTTTGTTATTTCAGCTGTGTGCTGAGGGTCATTGTCTTGCTGGAAGGTGAACCTTCGGCCCAGTCTGAGGTCCTGAACTCTGGAAGAGTTTTTCTTCCAGAGAAGATGCTGCCACCACCATGTTTCACTGTTGGGATGGTATTGGGCAGGTGATGAGCAGTACTGGTTTTCTCCACACATACCGCTTAGAATCAACTCCAAAAGTTCAATCTTGGTCTCATCAGACCAGAGAATCTTATTTCTCTCAGTCTGGGAGTCCTTCATGTGTTCCTTTGCAAACTCTATCGGCTTTCATATGTCTTGCACGGAGGAGAAGCTTCTGTCGGGCCACTCTGCAGCCCTCCACCAGTCAAGGCTTTATGGCAGTGATAGATGACTTTGTGGAACTTTCTCCATCTCCCTACTGCATCTCTGGAGCTCAGCCACAGTGATCTTTGGCTTCTTCTTTACTCTCACCAAGGCTCTTCTCCTTCAATTGCTCAGTTTGGCTGGACGGCCGGGTCTGGGAAGAGTTCTGGTCGTCCCAAACTTCTTCCATTTAAGGACTATGGAGGCCACCGTGCTCTTAGGAACCTTTAGTGCTGCAGAAACTCTTTTGTAACCTTGTCCAGATCTGTGTCTCGCCACAATTCTGTTTCTGAGCTCCTTGGACAGTTTCTTCCACCTTATGATCCTCATTTGCTCTGACATGCACTGTGAGCTGTAAGGTCTTATATAGACAGGTGTGTGTCTTTCCTAATCAAGTCCAATCAGTTTAATTAAACACAGCTGGACTCCAATGAAGGAGTAGAACCATCTCAAGGAGGATCGAAAAGTTTAAAGGGGTCTGAATACTTTCTGTACCCACTGTATAAAGGACAAAACAAAGAGAACAATGTCATACTTATTTTATACACAGTATTCTCTAGTTTTGTGCAATGAAGGGTGCGATCAAATAAGCACTGGCTTCTTCCCTCTCGTTTGAACAAACACTTTCCTTCTTTTCTTCTTCAGTACTATTTTTCTCCTTTTGTGTCTCATTTGTTTTTGATTGTTTAAAGGATTTATTATTTGGAAAAAAATTAGTGCAAGAGTGTAGGCCCAGATAAGTTTTTTTCACTTCAGGCTACTCCATTTTTCTGAAAAAAAAAATAATTATGTAAGCGTACAAGAGTGTTATTTACTGTAGGTTAGGCAGGAATATGTACAGTCGTCCTCAAAATCATTCACACCCTCCAATTACAGAAAAGACTAAATTCACAAATAACAAGAAACTAATAATAGATAAAAAATTTAAAAAAATTATAATTTAGTGAAGTAAAATATTGCTTTTGAATGGTGGTTGGAAATAATAATTTTTTAAAAACAAACAAACCAAACAGTCACAGACACATAAGAGCACCTTTCCCATGAACAGTGGACCAACATACCTGTCAACAGGTGCAGACGTCTGATTGGATGTCACAGAAAACACCTGATTGCAGTGATTGCCGCAAAGTGTTGCTCAATAACATTTTAGCCTCGGAGCCCCATCATGCTTGTTTACTTTTTTTGCTTTTTGTGTGTTTGTTTTAATATTTCTTTCAAACCACAATTCAAAATCAATGTCATGATTTTCATAGATTTTTTTTTTATTATCATTTTTGTCAATTTCATTTATTTCACTGACAGATGATTTTTTTTCTTCTTCATTTGAGGGTATGAATAGTTTTGAGGACAGCTATATATGTATTTATATGTATATATACTTTTTGTGTGCGTGTGTATGAATATATGTTGCCTGTCATTCTGTTGGTCCGACAAAGAATGAATTAAAAAAATAAACAAATTGTTGTCTTATGTTCAAATAAACAAAATTTTATAAAAGAAAGAAAAAGAACAAAGGTAAATCTATAAAATGAACAATTTATTTAAGTAAAAAAGAATTAAATGATTTAGTGAAACTACAAGGAAAAGCTGTGACCTGAAGGGGGGGGGATAAACAGGTATATACTTTATTTCTAATTGATCATCTGATGAAGACAATTCAGTCTTTCCTGAAGTCAGGAATAGCAGAGCTACTCCTCATCAGACTGGTTCACATCTTACTGGTCATGTGCATCTGTAACGGATCCATCATCCTCACAGATTCTTATCCGTTCATTCCTTTGTTGGTTCATGTGACCTGATCATGTTACCAGAACATTTCATGAATCCAACCCACCTAATATAAATTTCAGCTCCTAAAGGCCGATACTGATAACACACATACAGTCGTCCTCAAAATTATTAATACCCTCTAATTAAAGAAGGAAATAATCAACTGTCAGTGAAATAAGTTGAAATTGACAAAAGTATTGATAAATAAAAATGTTATGAAAATTATGACCTTGATTTTGAATTGAAATATCCAAAACAAACAAAAAACAAGACAAGCATGATGGGGATTTTGAAGCTAAAAATTTTGTTGAGCAAAAATTGAGGCAATCACTGCAATCAGGTGTTTTCTTTAATGTCCAATCAGACGTCTGCACTTGTTGACAGGTATGTTAGTCCACTGTTCATGGGAAAGGTGCTCTTATGTCTGGGACAGTTTTGGTTGGTTGGTTTTTAAAGCTACTATTTTCAACCACAACTCTAAAGCAATTTTTTACATTTTAATTTATTATTAGTTTCTTTAGTTTCCTGAGATTTGAATTACTTTTGTTAAATTTTTTCTTTAATTGGAGGGTATGAATAATTTTAAGGATGACTGGATATGTTATTGGGGCAAGTCATCATGATATCAGACTTATCGGAATGATGTTATAATTTCCTGTTATAATTATCGTGCACCCCTTGAAATAATCCATTTTAAATAAGTGCAGTATGTTTTTTTTTTACACTTTTCAAGTTTGTAAAAAAAATAACAACATACAATTAAAATTCATACCTAAAAATATCTCTCAAATTTTAAGGGTGCTGGGATTCAAATGTGCTGAAGTCGGCAATGCCAACAGTGTTTGTGCAAGAAGGAGAAAAACTGCAACCACATAATGATTTGTTCCGTTTAAAGATGCAGAAGTTTTGAACCAGACCACATCTAATCCTGAAGACAGCTGCTGGACCTGAACGTAAAACTGTTCCGACACTTCCTTCATGGCCCTGAAATTTTTATCCTGCATTTCCAAATGCAGGATGAAAAGGATGAGAATACATCCGTCAATCCTCAAAACCATCAAAATCCATCAAAACCGTCTCAATCTCCTGTAAATCAAACACAGTTTCCACAACAGACTTTTTGTCTCACGTCCTGCCTCATGGTCAGAGTACCAAAGTACTTTGTGTTGGAAGAACTAGGGATGGGCATTAGCGATCATCTTTTTGATCGATCGTTGGGAGAACTAACGATCAACAATCGATTAATCATGAAGAAGTGCATGTTAAAAAAGATTGCGCATACCACAGGCAGACAGTTTTCTTCTCAAATACATTTATTTAAATTCCCCACTGCTCTACAGCCTCAATCATCATCTTTGCGAGCAGGTAGGCAGTAGTGACACGTGAGCTCTCTGTTGTTATGGCAACGCTAGCTGCTGTGGCTAACTTGTTTAGCAGCTCCTGCTTTCGCTTCTCGTGTTTCAATGAGGCTGGTAGTGATGCGCTGTGAAGGAAGCCGATAGACTGGTTAGAGTAAATTCATCAAATCAGGGAAACCTTTTCCATCGACGACACTTCTGTAAAATGATTTTCATGGATATGTTGCCCAGATTCCCGCCGTAATTTTGTCTGCCCGCTTTTCATCGCAGCTCCTCCGGCCTCAGACAGTGGGCAATGGTGAGTTGAAGGCAGGATTCATTACATTTAAACTCAGTTGAAGAGCGTTTTTTAAATGGTACGTCATGGGAGTTGCTGTCGTTGTTTTTATAAAACGTGTCGCAGTATTTACAATGTAAGGAGTCATTTTCTAATGCAAAATGGTCCCACACCAGACTTCACCGCGGTGAAGTTGGTTTCAAGTTGGATATTGGCTCTTGGCGATCCGCGGAGCCAGCAGCATCTTGCTCGCGTCTGATAGGGCTGGGACAATCCCCAATTAAATCGTATATTGGCAATTGGAAGGTTGCAAGGCGATTTGCTGTTTATCAAGGCAATTTCGGAAAAAAAACCCCCCAAAAAACCCGGCACTCTACTGTGCATTTAGAGATGTTTCTGGAGGAAATACGTGACTGATATACCCCTTTCCCACTGGCCCCAAACCCGTTTTAACCCGTGAACAATCGGCTTTTAGTGGCAGGGGGAATGACTCATCAACCCGCGTCAACCCACGTCAAATGACTCGGCAAGCGACGCGGGTTTAAATCGCTTCTAGCGGCTTGGCTCCGATCAGCATGTAGTGGGAACACCAGACCCGAATCGACCCGCGAATTTACGCGATGACGTTGAGCGCAACATGCGTACGTCACGACATCGCGCCAGTCGCATGTGATGTAACACGCCAAAACAACTCCAGCGTGACAGCGTCACCAGACACGCAGCGGTAGGATCAGAGGACACGCGGCTAGCCAGCAGGTGATCAAACCCAGCTTATTTTGTCAATGGGAAAGGAGCCTAATGCCGATTATGAGCGGGTCAAAGCACGTTTGAAAAACCCGTGTAAACCCACTAATTTCAGTGGGAAAACGGCTTTAGAGAAGCCCCGTTTACAAACAGACCTGTTAGCAGCCCTGTGACAGTGACGGGAGCATCTCTTTGATTTGAACTGACTCAGCCCGTTTGCTTCTGCTTCAGGGTCGTTAGCAGAGTAGACTGATCGCAAATAAATATTGTTTTAATGTGTAACTACTGAAATGTTCACACAAGGACTTTCAGAAAGAGATTTCATGAACACATCATCCAGCAAAGCTGATTTTAAGGTTGTTCGTGCAGCCTAGCCTGGATGGAAGTTAAAATATTAAAGTATCATGCAATTACATAGTATTATACATATTATTAGTAATACATACATATACAATACATGTAATAAGTATAATAGTACAAAACCACGTCACAGGAGTTTCAGCTCACACATGCAATCAAATTCGGATTATTCACGCAGCCATGCTGACTGGTAGCGATCAACATAAGACCCCGCCCCCTCGCCAATTTAATCGTGTATTGGCAATCTTGAGGAATGACAATCTACAATTTGAAATTTAGAGGCAATCGCGCAGCCCTAACGTCTGATATTTTACTTGAAACCAACTTCACCACGGTCCAGACTTCGCCGTGCTCGCTTCATGTTGGTTTGGACGAGTCTTCTTTCAGCTGCTTTGACAGGCGGCTTTCTCTGCTGTCTTTAGGCTACATCGCCCCCCGCTGGTAGGAAGTTTTATTACCGCCACATAGTGAAATTTATTACAGAGCTCCAAGACGTACGCTACATGACTGAACTCTGTTTTACAACACCGTCAGATGATCGAAAAAAAATTACATGATCGAAAAAATTCTAATCGATCAATTATCGATCATCGATTAACTAGTAAGAACAAGCCTCCATATGAGATAAGAACGTGTTAGCGCTGCATAGCTAAATAATCTGCAGGTTGCATGTCTGGTTAAAATAGAATAACAGCACGTAATGAGAACAGATGTGAGACATCTCAGCTCTTCTGCTTCTGTGGAACATCTGTATTTCCAAACAAATGCATCGTCGTGTGTTTGTCTTCTTTTGTCCTCTCAGTTGTCCTGCTATCTGCTTTGACTCATCTCATCTTTCTGTTCTCCCTCAGCCCTTTTCATCTCTAGCTCGCTCTAATTTCTTCTTCTCTCTCACGTCAAAGGCCCAACGGGAATCTGACAATCTGTTGCCATGTCAACCTTTCAGGAAGCAGCAGCAGAGCAGTTTCATCTATCAAATATATTCAGGCTGTAAAAATGTCCCGTGCTGGACTGTGATTGGAGGGTTTATCTGATCACGTCACCTCCGGCCTCACCTGTTCAGCCTTCTGGTGGAAGACGGAGGACATGGCGAGGATGGTGGAGCGTTCGTCCAGCGCAGCGGCGAAGCTCTTCCAGTCCTGATCCAGCTGACCGGAGATCTGTTTGATCTGCGTGGAGGCGTAGTGTCCGGCCTCAGCCAGGCGGCTCGCCACCGACATGATTCTGTTGATGTTGACGTAGGCGTTCTGGCAGGAGAAGAAGAAGAAATAAATCACAGTCACGACTTTTTACCGGAACATTCTGCAAGGAAACATAAAGACAAAATTACATTACACCGAAAGTGAAATCAAATGGGATATTTGCTATGACAGAGTTTTATGTACGGTGGCCCACAGGTACAAATACGCTTCATATACAAAAATAACTGCAAGAAAACAAGAGCTGTGTAGTTGTTTTCTTTTATGCGGCATTTTCTTGCTGCAGTTGTTTTAGTTTTGCTGCATTTTTTTCTTTTTTTTTTTTGCTGCATTTTTGTTTTGCAGTTGTTTTTGTTCTTGCAGCTTTTTCTTGTTGCAGTTGATTTATATTTTGCTGCATTTTATTTTTGCAGTTTTCATTTATACTATATTTGCTTGTTGCAGTTGTTTTTGTTTATGCTGCATTTTCTTCTTGCAGTTTTTGCAGCTTTTTTGTTCTTGCAGTTGTTTTATGTTATGCTGCATTATTGTTTTGTCTAATGTTCAGTCAGACGTCTACGCCTGTTGACAGGTATTTTGGTCCACTGTTCATGGCAAAGGTGCTTTAGTGTGTCTGGGACATTTTGTATGTTGGTTTTTCTTTCATTAATATTTCCAACTAAAACTCATAAGCAATATTTTACTTCCCTAAATTATAATGTTGTAAAAAGAAAGTGTCTTTTTTTTCTTTCGTTTCTTGTTATTTGAATTACTATTGTGAATTTAAGGCTTTTTTTATTAAATTGTAAGAATAATTTTGAGGATGACTATATGTGTTTATGTACGATGGACCAATACTAATAGAAAACAAGATTTCGTGAGATTTCGTAAAGATATCAAGGCAGCACTTTTTGATATCGATCTGATATTGTAACATACAATATCACGGTATTTCAGTGTAGCCGTGTTTTCTCACATCCCTATATCAGTTACAGAAAATATGTCATCATATATTTTTTCACATAATTTAAATAAATTCTTCCTATAATAGCAGAAAATATTTCATTATTCTACAATATTTTAAAAAATACTTTACCAAATATCAACTAGCCAGGATTTTCCTGGGAAAATATCATAGATCATAATTCAGTGGTTCCCAAATTGGGTATTGTGGTATTTAGTCTCTGATTGGCCCACATGGTGTGTATATCAAACTAAAGCTCCACCGCATTTGACAGGTAATCATTCATTTTTTGATTTTATTACTGATAATAAAACATAAAGCTGGTAAACTTGTTAAACCAGCATGGACAGCAGTGGTTTAATCTGCTGCTGAAGCCTCTGATCATCAGTCAGAGGGACACGTGTGGCCTGGAAGCTCGGCTCTACCATGGAGTTCATGGCGAAGTGGTTGTGTTGCGTCTGCAGCTCCACGGCGTGCTGGTAACTGCGCCCGATCTCCGTGTGGCTCTGCAGAAACACCTCCTTGTTGTGGCTGATCCAGTCAAACATCTGCACACACCAGACAGCTGCATTAGGACGCTTCCAACACAAACACACACACTGTCATCACAGCTGGAAACACACTGCCAGACATCTCACTGTTACATCTAGAACTGGGACAGGACCTGGTCCCAGCATCGTACCAGCATGAACTCTGACCCGTATCAGCACCATATACTGTTGACCCAGAATGACAATACAGCTGCTCTCATTCACATATTTCTCTGTTTCTGTCATCGGACGGAAAAACTGGGCTGAAAAGCCCCTTCTAGTCTACCAGAGACCCGCTGGAAACTCCTGGAGAAGGTGGAGATTCCTGGAGCAGCGTGGCGACGTTTTCAGGTCAAAGTTGAGAGGAAGTTTTTCCAGGCAGCGGCTCTGACTCATCCAGCGGAGTAAATGTCACCGGGATGGAGAGAAGCTGTGGTCAGAGCAACGTAAACAACATCAACCTCCCCTCAGCCCGCCTGTCTTCACACACACGGGGGTACGGTTATCCGGGGTGGTTGCTATGGTTACCACACCAGCGCAACAGACAGGTCCGAGTGTTTCTGGTTGTGTCGGGTTCTGCACGCAGCCCTGCAGGGCCTCGGCGTGGCGACGTGGATAAACGGGGAGTTTTCTCTCTGTTTGCTTCGCTGTAAATATTTACTGCACGCGAGCGCACGTCAGCAGTCAGCTGACGCCCATCCGTGCACGTCTGCGAGGAGATCAACAAACATGCCGCCACTCCTCAGCAGCTTTCCCGTCAGTTTGCAGCCGTCAGAGAAGAACTGTGTCCAGACCTCCGCAGAGTTTAGCCCCCCCTTCGTCTTCATCACTAACATATTCAGGAACGGGGGTGGGTGTCACCAGGACATCTGGCTGTACTGCATATACAGTGGAACAGATCCTCAAAAAACACGTTTGTCCTTCTTAGTTATGATGTTTACGATTATTTACAGGCATCATGTTTGCAATTGAAGAGATTGGGAATTTTTAGCAGGAACAAATTCGATATGAAAAATCCAAAAATCACCATATTTTACATAAATAAATACGACTTATAGTCCAATGCAACTTGTATATGTTCTATACTCCAGAAAATACAGTGCCTCGTGATATGATACTGTCACAAATCACGATATTTTACCCAAGATAACAAGAATATGATAATATCACGATAGAAAACATTCTTCAAAAACCGATACATTACATCCATGATACACTACAATATGTGTTACTAAAGACATTTTTAAAGACTAAAGACCTTGACCCAACCAAACCAAAACAGCATCAATTTGTTTCCACATATGTGTGTGAGCGTGTCTTCATTTTTTTAATCGATATATCGCAATAAATTTCATCCACGATACACCACAATATGTTTCACAGAGGACATATCGACATACATCCATACAGCCCTTTCTCATTTCGCTACAATATCGCAATATAAAATATCGCGATATTTTAGTGTATCAATATTTTCACACTGAAGACTGGAACAGGATGATGTTCCCTATCGTGTTGTTTCCCCCTCCTCTTCCGTAGATTATGAGCTCGCAACTCAAAAAACGAGTTGACGACGCCATTTCCAGCCAAAATTACCGCAGAACAACAAGTCCTGGGAAAACTGGAACCCCCATAACAGTCCAGGTCTGACCAGGACTGAAACCTGGTTTTCCACATGTAAACATTGATACAAACATGGCCACAGAACCTCATCGCTGATGCAGAACCTCCAGTTATCTGACCCCTGTCTGTGGAACCCGCTCCCAGTCTGGCTGCGGAAGCTCTGACATCACACCTCCCACTCAGTGACATCACACCTCCCACTCTGGCATCACACCTCCCACTCAGTGACAACACACCTCCCACTTAGTGACATCACACCTCCCACTCAGTGACATCACACCTCCCACTTAGTGACATCACACCTCCCACTCAGTGACATCACACCTCCCACTCAGTGACATCACACCTCCCACTCTGGCATCACACCTCCCACTCTGAGATCACACCTCCCACTCAGTGACATCACATTTCCCATTCTGACATCACTACTCCCACTCAGTGACATCACACCTCCCACTCTGAGATCACACCTCCCTCTCTGTGACATCACATTTCCCAGTCTGACATCACACCTCCCACTCTGACATCACACCCTCACCTTTTCGGCGTCCTGTTCGAAGAGGCGCAGCTGGAAACACTGGTCCAGTTTCAGCTTCCTGACGTGCCACATCTGATGCAGATGCTGCCTGGTGGAGTGGAGCTTATCCAGCAGGCTGGCCACCTGCAGGAGGACGGAACCAGATGGTAACATCTCCAGAAGCAACACCTTTACACATGAACCTCATCTAAATGTTTCCTCCTGCCGCTGGTACAACTTCTCCATGTCCTGCTGTCTAAGATGAGCTCATCATTCCTGCTTTTACTGGGAAACGTTGTGGAGAGTGGAACTGGAGAACAGGAAGGAAATGGGAAGTGGAGTCTGGACCAGCTGCTTGGGGTGTTTTCCCCAGGTGACCCTGGCCGGTCTGCTATGGACCCTCTTCCAGGATTTTACAGCTCTCAGTTCATTCTGTCTTCATGTTGAGATCTGAGACTCCTCTGGCCCTGCAATGGACCGGTCCAGGTGTACCTGCCTCTCACCTGCGACCTGCTGAGCTGGGCTCCAGCTTCCCAGCAACCCTCAACTGGAACAAGAGATTCCTGTTCATCATGCTGTGGGTATCGTATCTGATATTTGCACTTCTGAGACCTACTTCATCACTTTATGGAACAAACTAGGGGTGTAACAATTTGTTTTAACAACAGTTCCATTCATATCGTGATTCACGGTTTCCAGTTCAGTTCATGGACCATATTAGTTCATGATACGATGCGATACAATAAGATGCGATAAGACAAGATGCGATACGACGCAATACGATACAATACAATACGATACAGTTCGATGCGATGCGATGCAATTCGATACATTACGATTCGATTTCGATTCAGTGACTGGAAATCTATTCAGAACATCTTCAACCAAAAATGTAACCAGTGTGACTGTGAAATAAATATCTGGATACTGGACAGTGCAGGTGATGTTTCCGAGATTATTGTTGTTAATTTAAGGATACTTACAGGTATAAATGAATTAAACATGGATATACACACTACAGTAGGTGCTATATATATATATATATATATAAATATATTTCTATATAAATATATATACGCAAACTTCTGTGTTGCACAAAAATTGTAATTCTTTCTTGATCCACTAGGGGCTCCAAAACAGAACCCATTTACTCCCATATTAAAAAGACCAACTTCACAGCAGAAATAAACATTTACAGCCTGGTTCAAAAAATCATTTTAGGTTTAATAGGTCAAGTTTACCTTCATGTTAACTGTGATGGGGGGAGCGAATTTTTTTTTATAATTCATCCGTTTAGATGTTATTTAATCTTGAAATTACACATAATTATGGGCGTGTCCTTGTGATTGACATGCGGCAGGCCAGAAGCTGGCCGGTGGCTAGCATTTACAGTAGCTCCTTGTTTGCTTTCGGTGAGGTCTCAGTCTGCAGCAAAGTAGCGAAATGGTGGATTTTAGGCCAATCTTTGTTAAATCCCGTTAGTTTTGAGTTAGCTCGGTTTGCATTTAGTTTTCCGGGAGTGATAACACAAGTAACACGACAAGATGGTGACTGTGGGACACGCCTAACTGGCTTCACTTTGCTCTGTTCAGATGTAACCGGATACTACGTCCATCTCTATTAACGGTCTATGATAAATGTATATACATACACTGCCTGGCCAAAAAAAAAAGTCGCCACCTTGATTTAACTAAGCAAATAGGTACGAGTCTCCTATTGGATAATTACTGCATGGGCGATTATCTTTCAGCTGGCAACAAGTTATTGAACCCCAACTGGTGCAATGAGTTGCTTCTCATTTCCTAAACAACCATGTCGAAAGACACATCCGTGGTCTTGGAAAAGATGTTAGTCTGTCTGAGAAGGGTCAAATCATTGGCATCAAGAGGTGAAAACATCTAAGGAGATGCAGAAACTACTAAAACTGGGTTCAGAACAGTCAAACGCATTATTAAAAACTGGAAGGATAGTGGGGACCCATCATCTTCAAGGAAGAAATGTGGATGGAAAAAAATCCTGAATGATCGTGATCGGCGATCACTTAAACGTGTGGTGAGATCAAATCGAAGAAAAACAACAGTAGAACTCAGGGCTATGTTTAATACTGAAAGTAAGAGCATTTCTTTTTCTTTTTTTTTTTTTGTTATACTTGTATGATCCCCGAAGAGAAATTAGGGCTCTGCGTTTCACCCATCTCTGTACTGTGAGTATCAGAGAGCAGTGGGCTGCTACTTAAAGCGCCCGGGGAGCAGTTGGTGGGGGGTTAAGGACCTTGCTCAGGGGTCCACAGTGGTACACCCAGGAGTCGTGTCGGGGAATCGAACCCGGGTCCTCCGCGCCCAAGCCCACGAGTAACCCCCCACCAACACCAAATTCCACACGCACAATGCGAAGGGAACTCAAGGGATTGGGACTGAACAGCTGTGTAGCCGTAAGAAAACCACTAATCAGTGAGACTAACCGGAAAAAAAGGCTTCAATTTGCTAGGGAGCATAAAGACTGGACTGTGGAGCAATGGAAGAAGGTCATGTGGTCTGATGAGTCCAGATTTACCCTGTTCCAGAGTGATGGGCGAATCAGGGTAAGAGGAGAGGCAGGTGAAGTGATGCACCCATCATGCCTAGTGCTACTGTATGAGCCTGTGGGGGTGGTGTTATGATCTGGGGTTGCTGCAGTTGCTCAGGTCCAGGTTCAGCAACAGTATGAGCTCAAAGAATGAGGTCAACTGATACCTGAATATACTGAATGAGCAGGTTATTCCATCAATGGACTTTTTCTTCCCCGATGGCACAGGCATATTCCAAGATGACAATGCCAGGATTCATCGGGCTCAAATTGTGAAAGACTGGTTCAGGGAGCATGACACGTCATTTTCACACATGGATTGGCCACCACAGAGTCCAGACCTCAACCCCAATGAGAATCTTTGGGATGTGCTAGAGAGGGCTTTGCGCAGCGGTCAGACTCTACCATCATCAATGCAAGATCTTGGTGAAAAATTAATGCAACACTGGATGGAAATAAATCTTTTGACATTGCAGAAGCTTATCGAAACAATGCCACAGCGAATGCGTGCCGTAATCAAAGCTAAAGGCGGTCCAACAAAGTATTAGAGTAAATCATCTTTTTTTTTTTTGGTGGCGACTTTTTTTTGGGCCAGGCTATATACAGTATATATATATATATATATATATTGATACAAGAATATTACAACTCTATCATAAAAGATCAATGTAGTTGATATGGCTTCAGGTTGTATAAGCAGTTGTTGAACTTGCTGTTACTGTCATTATGATAAAGAAACAGCAGAGCACGAGTAACCAGATACTGTAAAATGACTACAGATTTTTTTTGGTACAAAAAAATTGTCAGCATGGTCTGGCCACATGTCTTTGCATAAACTGGCTGTGTTGTTTATCTCCCAAGCCGAGTTTTTGCAGTCTCTGACTGAGGCCCAAGGCTTTTGCAGAGCTGATGGTCAGCAGCTAGCTACCATGGTTCAATGTGTAATTTCCTAATATCGATATAAACGATTAATTACCTTTTAAAATGATCTTAGACAAATATATGTTGTTTTTATAAACAATTTGCCAAGCTCAGATTGATGCGGTTAGATCGCAGGAATAGAAATCGATCCATCAATTAACTTGATGGATCCTTACACCCCTGGTAAAAACTTGCTCCAGACTCATACAGTCCGATTCTAGTCTACCGCCCTCTGGTGGACGCTGATTGCACTTGCAATTAAGAATTTCCTGTCCATTATTTCTGGGGTCAGGCTTTAACCCTTTAACTGCCTGATCAACAACTTTGTAGAGCATTTTTTTCAGTTCTTATGACTATTGTTGCTGAAGCTTTGTGGAAGTAAACCTGTCTGAGCATCTACTCCACTCAGTTCAGGTATATGATGCTCAAAGTGTCGGTTATGCATTATTTGTTATTAAAATGTTACATTAGTGATGCTTCCCTGCTGTAACTGTATTATTAACTGTTATGTCAACAATCTTGTGTTATTATTCTGAAAGCGCAGGAAAAAATACAAAGAAAGATGTATGTCTCTTTTTAATCAGTTTTAGAAATTCACCATAAATCTCCATCAATCAGCTGCTTTGTTTCTACAAACCCAGTTTGTTCCGATTGGTCTGCGGTGATGGTCTGAACAAGCCCTGCCCACTTTCCCTAGATCATGACTATGATAAAAAGTGTTTGATTGGACAGAAAATTAGAATGATCTGTGTCTGAGGAATGGTAATGTGTAAGACTGTGATGGATAGTTAACGCTTTCAAGCATAAAAACATCACCATCACTGCTATGTTGCTAAGAGACCTCCATTTAGACCAATAATAGCCATAAATGAGTTTTCAGCCTTTGGTTTCAGCACTTCATTTAATCATCCTAAAGTCTGACTTTTATCTCCAGATAAACGTTTTTGTTGTTTCTGTCTTCTCTTTACCACTGTTTCCGGATCATTCTGTTTTTTCTACCTGTCTGTCTTACCAGGCTACCACGTCCAGCTTTTTTTGACTTGAACCATCTGCGTGGTCCATCTGGGCGCCTCCCACTGCTCTGACCAGAGCACGGTATAAATATCTACAGTCTGTCTGTCATGGACACCATGTAGTTCACTGCAAACATCCAGAGAAAAGAAACTTTGCTCCACCACCACTTCCCCTGCAGAGACTAACAAGCTAACCTGCAGCTAGCTTGTAACGAGGGCTGCTAACGAGCTGGTCTGCAACCGCTTTATTCAGGGTTGTCCAGCAAGCTTCAGTCTAACCAGGAACACAATGAGTTCTGCTGTACTTCAGTGGAATGTCAGGATTCCTCCAACTGATGGAGGCTGGATCACAGCCGGTCTGCCGGGAGGAAGCTGATGCTGTGTGGACGCTAGCAGCCAGCTGAGGAACTGGCTTGGAGAGGACCAGGTCTCAGGTCTGACCATGATACACCCGACTCATCAGGTCTGATCACATTAGACCTCGTTAGACCTGACTCATCAGATCTGACCATGTTAGACCTCGTTAGACCCGACACATCAGGTCTGATTACGTTAGACCTCGTTAAAACTGATGCATAAGGTCTGATCACGTTAGACCGCGTTAGACCTCATTAGAACCGATGCATAAGGTCTGGTCATGTTAGACCTCGTTAGAACTGATACATCAGGTCTGATCGCGTTAGACCTCGTTAGAACTGATACATCAGGTCTGATCACGTTAGACCTCGTTAGACCTCGTTAGAACCGATGCATCAGGTCTGATCATGTTAGACCTCGTTAGACCTCGTTAGAACTGATGCATCAGGTCTGACCAAGTTACATCAGGTCTCTTGGAGCAAACCTGTCCAAAATTAAGAAACATTTTATATCTCAGATCTTTTTTTCTTTCAGATTCAGAAAGGACAGGGAGCGTCTTCATCATTTCCAGGTCTAAATAGAGGTCTCTTGGCAACATAGTAGTGATAGTGATGTTTTGATGATGAAAATGGGTAAACTATTAATCACAGAGTTACACACAGCTGTTCCTGAGGTACTGATGGTGATGTACAGTAAGTGATGGTACTCGGGCCGTTGAAATCGAGCAGAGTTTCTCCCTGTCTGGAAGGTGTGAGGGCAGTTACCTTTGGTACGAGGCTCTGAAAATCAGCAGAACCTGAGATGCAGTTCCTCCCTGAAAAGCCGTCGCTGGAACGGATGCTCTGCAGCAACCGCTGGCCCTCCCGATCCAGCTCCTCCACCGGAGCCTTCAGCACCTGCAGCAAAGTGAGAAGTAAGCCGTCTGTTGTCTGCTCATGATACCAGGACCAAGGTCATCTTCAGCTCCTTCACCTTCTTCTTTAGCTGCGTGTGCTCCTCTATCAACCGACGAGATCCCTCCACGTCTGCAGGAAACTCCTTCTTGGATAGCAGCTCCTACAAAACATGAAATATACAAAACAAAAATTGGTCTGGTCTTTTCCTCCTCTGAAGTCTTCACGGTTCTGCTTCCCACCTGCAGGTCCTCCAGCCTGGACAACAGGTGGACTGCGTTGGACATGAACTCCTCCAGAGACACTCGCAGCTCCATCCACTCCTCGTGGTTGTAGTCCAGAGAGCCTTCAAAGTCGTCCGTCAGCTGAGAGGGATCCACCAGTTTGGCCAGACCCTCGACTGACACCATGCTGGTCTGCAGAGCGAAAAGAATAACCACAGCTTGAGACGAACCCTGACTCTGGCAGGTAGCAAACACCACCTGATGTAGAAAAGTTCAAGCTTCATGATCTGGAAGTGTTTAAGAACTACTGACATCTAGTGGGAAAGATGGGTGGGATAGCAATGACTTCATATTCCAAGCACTGTTGTGAATGTACGATGGCTGTCGGTGGACAAAAGTCTCCCAGACATAAAGATATTTTCATCTGTGTGGATCCAGTGATCTCAGGTTTAGCTATCACTGTACTATGAGTAACTACTTTTATTGTCTTTTAAGGCATTACTTATCCCAAACAGTGCTCTAACTCCATTAAACAAAGCTGGTACAGCAGTTTTATAGTCCAGAGCGTTCTCACTTCACACACATTTGTCCATTCAGGGACAATGTAGTAAAAATTGCAATGCAATGTATGTGGACCCCAGCAAGTGGATATAAATGACTCATTCTAACAAAATAAACACATGACAGCTGTTTTAAAGAAGTGATTACACATCAATAAAAGCAGAATTTTACATTCATCTGCAATTGACCTTTGATTTTGTTACACACTGCACCCTTACGGTGTGTTCAGACCAAGCGCGATTTGGGCGTCAAGGGCGTCAGGTTTACGTGCAAAGTCAATAGCCGACGCGCGTCGGGGAGGTGTCGAAAAACCTGGGGCGTGTCGGGTGCGGCGCATTGAGGTGCGTTTCGCGCGTCGAGTTTTGAGATTTTGAGCGTTTGACGCGCGTCAAGGGCGTCAGACAGAGGAGGATAAACTGTGATCTGTGTCCGGTCCCGGTTTCTGAACGGTGTTTTGATGACCTGCTGTCCTGATGGGATGAACTGGGCTGATAATGCTGCCCCGAATCAGGACAGCGGGACGTTAAACTGGGCCGGATCAGACGGCTGAACGCGCCGCTCGCCAGCAGCTCCTGGAGTAAATGATGAAACTTGTCACAGTCAGAACACCTGGAATCATTTGGTCAACCGGACACAGAGCAGAGATGTCCGACGACAACGTTCCCTGCTTTATTTATCACATTAAGCCGAGCCGCTCTCTCTCCTGCATCTGCCATGGTACAGACAGACCAGTGAAAGGAAAAAGAAAAAGGAGAGGCTCCTCCCATGGCGCGGCGAGCGCTGCTTGACTGGACATATCTCGCCGCGCGTCAGAGCGTCAAGATGCTGAAAACCAAGCGTCTGACTTTTTAGTGACCAAGCGTCCAACTTTGGGCGTCAGGCGCGATTTTGACGCTCAAATCGCGCCTGGTGTGTACGCAGCCTTAAAGCTGCAGCATGGAACAAAGTCAAAGGACAATGACAGGATTGTGTTTGATGATACAATATTAATGACCATAGCTATGCAGATGACACATACATATCACAATGTCACTGGGAGACCGGGGCCCGGTACAGGCTCTTGGTAAATGCATAGAGGAGATTATTGACTTATTGTTCCTCAACTTTTTTCAGCTGAACAAAAACAAAACTGAGGTGACTGTTTTAAGAGCCAAAGAGAAACGACTGCAGGTCACCACAGAGGTTCAGTACAAACACCTAAAAAACACCAACTGGGCCAGAAATCTGGTTGTAGTGATGAACCTGAACCTGAAATCCACCAATCGGACAAGAAATCTGAAGGACCCTAACCTAAGACTTAACAACTGGGATCGAAATCTGGCTGTAGTGATGGACACGGACCTAAAAACCACCAACCCGGCTGGAAATCTGGCTGTAGTGATGGACCCGGACCTAAGACCCACCAACCGGGCCGGAAAACTGGCTGTAGTAATGGACCCGGACCTAAAAACCACTGACCTGTCAGGAAATCTGGCTGTAGTGATGGACCCGGACCTAAGAACCACCAACTGGGTTGGAAATCTGGCTGTAGTAATAGACCTGGACCTAAATACCACCAACCCAGCTGGAAATCTGGCTGTAGTGATGGACCCGGACTTAAGACCCACCAACCGGGCCGGAAAACTGGCTGTTGTGATGGACACGGACCTAAAAACCACTGACCTGCCAGGAAATCTGGCTGTAGTGATGTACCTGGACCTAAGAACCACCAACTGGGTTGGAAATCTGGCTGTAGTAATAGACCTGGACGTAAATACCACCAACCCAGCTGGAAATCTGGCTGTAGTGATGGAACCGGACCTAAGAACCACTGACTGGGCCGGAAATCTGGCTGTTGTGATGGACACGGACCTAAAAACCACTGACCGGGCCAGACATCTGGCTGTAGTGATGGACCCGACCTAAGAACCACCGACCGGGCTGGAAATCTGGCTGTAGTGATGTACCTGGACCTAAGACCCACCAACCGGGCCGGAAATCTGGCTGTAGTGATGGACTCTAACCTAAGAACCACCAACCGGGCCAGAAATCTGACTGTAGTGATGGATCTGGACCTAAGAACCACCAACCGGGCTGGAAATCTGGCTCCAGTGATGGACCCAGACCTAAGAACCATCAACCAGGCTGGAAATCTGGCTGTAGTGATGAATTGGGACCTAAGAACCACAAACTTGGCTGGAAATCTGGCTGTAGTGATGGACCCAGACCTAAGAACCACAAACTTGGCTGGAAATCTGGCTGTAGTGATGGACGTGGACCTAAGAACCAACAACGGGGCCGGAAATCTGGCCGTAGTGATGGACCCGGACCTATGATAGACCTAGGATAGAGTTTAAAATCCTGTTGCTGGTCTACAAAGCTCTGAATGGTTCATGACCTCTTGACCCAATATGAACCCACCAGACCAGTTCCAGAGTCAGAACCAGATCTAGAGAGGCTGCGTACAGCTTCTATGCTCAAATCAGCTGAAACACTTGGGTTATTTACATCCACTTTAAAGACCCATCTGGTCTCAGCTGGGTTTAAATAAAGTTTTATTCTAGAGTCCAGATCTGCATGGCCCCATAGTCTCTCTTTTGTTTTCAACTTAAATCAAGCTTCTATCTTTTTGTTCTTTGGCTGTTAATGCTTTCTTCTCTTTTGGACCCTCTTTATGATGCTTTTGCTTTATGTAAAGCACTTTGAATTGTCCTGTTCATGACGTGTTGTACAAATAAACTTCCCTTGATAGGAGCTGGAGCTTTGTTTAGGAAAAGCTAAATGTTTATGTATTGTTTATAAGTGTATTTATATATCCATATACAATTTAATATACATAAACTAAATATTTGACGTCCTTGCACTAAAACAATGAGGAAATGTGGAGTTTGCTGTTATTTTATTGGTCCAGTCCACTGGAGACCAGTTTGTTCTGTATGTGGCTTGAACATGAGTTTGACATCCATGCATTAAATAATATAAAACCAAATAAAGAGAGGACCGTTTGCTGACGTAGAAAGCAGCTGTCTCATGTTATGGAGCGTAAATCTGCAGCATGGATGCGTTTGCTGACCGCCTGCTGTTCAGCACCTTCAGCTGCAGAAGCTCTCAGAGGCTTGTTACAACGTCTACTTACTACAGAGGAAGATGTGCTGAGTCATGCTTTCATGTTTGTAAATAAACATCACTTTTCTCATTGTCTTCTCACCAATTTCCATAAACTACGATTTATTTCAGCTCCTCTTTGCTGATAAACAATCAGCTCCAGAGAAGTTTCTGTAAAGCATCTGCTATGGGATCAAAATCATGCCAGAGACAATTTGTGTGTGAAAAAGATTTTTCATGTAAAATAATGTTTTGCAGTTGTATAAAACAAGTCGTGCTTGTAAAAAAAAAGTTATGAACCCACAGAATCATTTTGTGGTTGTGTGAGAAACCTTTGTGTGCAGAAATATTATTTGCAAACATGTAGATCAGTTTCGTATTTGTGTTTTATTTTTCTGTGTGTGTGAAAATTGAATTTGTACCTGTAAAAGTTTCGCCACACAAAAATATCTGTACGAGTGCGACACCTAGGGCTCGTGTGCGACACTGCACCTACGAGCTCACAAAACAGAAACTTACAACCACAAAACTTTTTTACGGATTGAAGACAAGTCAAAGTCGTGCCACTAACAGCCAATCAGGACACTGCATTCCGGCAAGCCAAACAGCCAATGATGTGGTGGATTGGTGATGACGTTTATTTTTGGGGACGAAGACGATACCGTTAACAAAGGCTCTTGGCTGCTAGCAGTCAGAGCGCAGCGGGAGCTACATACTTGGAGCAAGAGGGAGGCTGTTCAATCCGAAGTCGGCCACTGATCTGATCACTAACAGGCCTGCTGGAGAAGGCGGCTACTGGCAGAAGAACTTGGCCGGTTATTTTGGTGTTGATCGCCGCAGCTTATCGGATCATCTGTCTTGCTGAACGTGCGTTAGCTTTGGAGAGGCTAACGACTAGCACATCTCGGATAGTCCCACTGGATTGTGTTCTTCCTCCGCATGTACATGAATGTTGGGGGATGAGTTGTGTTGTGATGAAAGACTGAGGCTAAGCCGTGTAAGTGCTTAAACGGGCATGATACCTCTTACCAGGCGTTCAACAAGGGGCTTTTGTTTGCCCATTTATTATTATTTTAACTGGTAAAGGAGGACGTGTAAATGCCAAGTTGACAGGTAAACTGCCTTGTATGGATATAACTTCACTGTTTATAGAGAAAAGCAGTTTGTCAGGTATGTTCAGTTTTAGCCACAGATATTTTCTTTATCCGTTTCTTTGTCATTGAAATGCAACTAAGGTTGTTTTTATTTTTTTCCAGACATTGATAAAGCTGGAGTTCACATGATTGTCTGTGTCTCATTCATTCACAACTGATCAGTAAACATAAACAACTGATCAATTATCCAGCGTCTAACATGTCAGCTGGAATCTCAGATTGGTTATCTAATTTTTAGTTTACTTTGTTCATTAAACGGATTTTTTTATTCAATGATAAATGTTACTATAATACAATGTTGTTTTAATGTCTTTTTTTTCAACTTTGAAAAGCAAGAGGTCGATTCATGACAGATTTAACATAAACCAAAAATCAACATTATTTCAAGAAAGGGAAGCCATCGCCAGCAGGTAGTACTGAATAAAAACAATAAGAACTTTATTAAAGAAATAAACATGGTACTAAAGTAATATAAGTGGAAAAATAGGCTCAATAAATGCTCAAATAAAAGTAATAAAATAAAACAACTAAAATGCAAAAAGGCGCTTGTGATGGCTGGCGCCTTCACTGGCTGTGGATCCATCCCGGTCCGTGGCGGCCGCACTGAGCCTCCTCTTGGGGTCCACAACTGTCCTCCGACTCCCGAGCCATGTTTCTCCACCGCCACCATTCCCTGAGCCCCCAGCCAGGGGGATCAGACGTCCTCCGCCAACCTGTCCTGCTCCCCTGTCTCTCTCTCGGAACTCTGTAAATTTCCCGTATTTTAATAACAGCCTATTTGAAGAAAAAAAAAAATCCTCTGCTTCTCCAAACTGACGTCACCAGCTTCAGGAGAACCGTCACCTGCAGGAGCCTGGAACAGTGTGGTGAAACGCATCCACTAAAAAACACGTTGTCCTCATTATTTATGAAGTTTATGATATCTGTAAAACCTTTAAGCCCGATTGACACCACGTGCGCGTGCGTGAGTCGTGGTCCGTCAACTTATGCCGGTATGGTTTTTCTGTGTGATGCGTTAACAGCAGACCACTGCGCGCTTCTGGGTTTCAACATTGTTCATGTAAAACAATCCTCTGCATTCTGAAGGTGATGCTTGTAGGAGCCATAAATAGCGTTTTGGTGTTTGATCAGGGGTTGTTGATTATTTTAATTTTGGTTGTCATGGTGACGTCTGGCATGGGTGACGTGGTGGTAATCAGTGACACGCATTGAGCTGTCACTGTCACACGGGAGAGAGAGGAGGGCTGGGTAGCAAGCATTTTTTTATCCCTACACAAAGCTTGTGGGCATGAAGTTAAGTGTGCTGTTATGAAACAGTTTGTCCCGCATCAGGTGCGCTATAAAGCGCCCTAATAAAAGAGAAACGCAGCCGAGCCTTGTGCGTCATTCTTATGGAAGCACCAGGGCTTCATGCAAATAGCTAGATGAAGCCATCCCCTGCCTCCAGTGTCTGTGGAAGTCACAATGCTTAAAGCAGTGACTGAGTCGATGTCGGGGAATCCCTGCGTCATTAGTGAATCCCAGAGACACACGAGTGAATATCAGAAATTAGAAGTTTGGTAGGCTAATGTAAATAAAACGTTTAACTTACATACCAATGTGAAATAAAGAGCAAACGTGTTAATTGAAAATATATGCAAAATAAATAAAAGTTCGTCATATACAATTTAGTCCTTTTATTTAGGCTGTAAAATAATGTAGGAATGTTCACAAATGATGTGTCAACAATGATGATCAGAATCTGATCGGCCTGGTAGTTAGAAAGTGGTTCTTTAAGATTTTCTATAGCCTATTGTGTCTGATTTTGTGGCCCAGCGTCCCACTTTGGGCATCAAACGTGTTTTTAACACCGATATCGCGTTTGATCTGGACGGGCTGGCACAGATATGTGGACTCCCTGGAAGTCGAGCCCATTGAAACTGAAAATGTTCTAGGTAGCTATGGCTATTCACATGAGTGACAGGAACACAAAGAATTTTACATTACTTTCCTTATTAACCAGATAACCGCACATGCCTTTTATAAAAGACTAACGCCGTCGCTTTTTCTTTCTTTTTTTTTTTTACGACTGCAGCAATCAAGTAAACAGTAGGCTATGTGGTGGCAGCTTACTGCACAACCTGCCAGTAAAACACAATTTTGCTTTTCTTTCTTTCTTTTTTATTCTTAAGGGGGCTTTGACACGGTAACCACAGCATTATACGACTCAGCTTTAAATGGTTGCCAGCTTCCAGTGGGACCAGCCAAGATGTGCTAGTCGTTAGCCTTTTCAAAGCTAACGCACGTCCAGTACAATATACGATTCAATAAGCTGCGGCGATCAACACCAAAATAACCGGCCAAGTTCTTCTGCCAGTAGCCGCCTTCTCCAGCAGGCCTGTTAGTAATCAGATCAATGGCCGACTTCGGATTGAACAGCCTCCCTCTTGCTCCAAGTATGTAGCTCCTGCTGCGCTCTGACTGCTAGCAGCCAAGAGCCTTTGCTAACGGTATCGTCTTCGTCCCCAAAAATAAACGTCATCACCAATCCACCACATCATTGGCTGTTTGGCTTGCCAGAATGCAGTGTCCTGATTGGCTGTTAGTGGCACGACTTTGACTTGTCTTCAATCCGTAAAAAAGTTTTGTGGTTGTAGGTTTCTGTTTTGTGAGCTCGTAGGTGCAGTGTCGCACACGAGCCCTAGGTGTCGCACTCGTACAGATATTTTTGTGTGGCGAAACTTTTACAGGCACAAATTCAATTTTCACACACACAGAAAAATAAAACACAAATACGAAGCTGATCTACATGTTTGCTAATAATATTTCTGCACACAAAGGTTTCTCACACAACTACAAAATGATTCTGTGGGTTCATAACTTTTTTTTACAAGCACGACTTGTTTTATACAACTTCAAAACATTATTTTACATGAAAAATCTTTTTTACACACAAATTGTCTCTGGCATGATTTTGATCCCATAATCTGCTGAGCAGGCGGACGAGCAGGCTGAGCCGAGGAAACGGTGAAGAATGACAAACTTTTCGGTGAAACTGACCTCAAAGGAGAACTTTGCGCTGCCGAAGTTGGTCTTCTGCTTCTGCCAGAAGTTGTCTGGTTTGATGATGAGCGCCACGCAGATCTCAGCGGGGAAATACTCCTGCAGCGTCTTCAGCAGAGGCTTGATCAGCTCCCACTTGGAACCGCGCATGTCGATGATGACGGTGAAGCCACGCTTGCAGACGTCCTCACTGATGGGAGACAAAGAAGCGATCACATTCATTTTAGGACATAATCATAAAACATCTGTGAGTTTTCTGATTGCAACATAAGTGAAGGTTGCAGCCAGGCACCCATCATCCCAAAGCAAAGGCCGCTCTGCCGGCTGATCAACAGACCAGGACCAGTCACCTGGAGCTGATCAATCATTTTCCCAGAGGTCCAATTTCACCCCTCACAACCGAGAATCTCCAGACCCCACTGAGGGACTTTTCTCCAGCAGAAACCGTTAGATTCTGATCATTTTCATCAGCTCGTCAAATTAAATCAGGAATCATTTTGTTCACATTAGAGATCAGACATGAGAGGAAGCTCTGAAATACACTGCCTGGCTAAAAAGTTGCCACCAGAAAAAAGGTCATACACTCTAATATTTGGTTGGACTGCCTTTAATTTCATTTTCAATTTTTTCATGGAAAACCCCAACATCTCGTTAACAAGGGGGACCAAAAGACAAAACTTTGACATCACAAGACCAGACACAATATATCACACACAAACAAAACGTAAGATACAATACTACAGTAAATGACAAACAAAATAAACCATACAAGAAGATTTAATACCAGACAATCACAACCCTCATATTCACGTCGCACTACACTTCAAATAACCGAAATGTAGGTCCATCACAATTTATACAATTCAAATTTATAAGGAGCAAGAAAAAACAATCAAAAAAAACTTTTTTTCTTCCCTTTTCTTCTTCCCTCTCTCCCTCTTTATAAAATAAAATCACAAACAAAGGCAGACTGTTGTAAGGTGAGTAAAAAGTGAAGATTTGAAATGACAATAGAATGTAATTGACCTCAGAGATACAGGTAAAAGGTTCCAAGCATTTGGAGCTTTAAAGGAGAGAGACCGCTGACTTGCCTCCTTGCGAACTGAAGGAACAATAAAGGTGAGATTTTCTGAGTGTTGCAAGAAGTAGGTTGGTATAAATGGAGCAAGAAAATACACTGCCCGGCCAAAAAAAAAAGTCGCCAACAAAAAGAGGTGAAACATTTAACATTTGGTTGGAGCCTTTAGCTTTGATTGCAGCAGCATTCGCTGTGTTTCCAGAAGCTTCTGCAATGTCACCAGATTTATTTGCATCCTGTTGTATCAATTTTTCACCAAGATCTTGATGATGATTGTAGAGTCTGACCACAGCACATCCAAAAGATTCTCAATGGGGTTCAGGTCTGGACTCTGTGGGGGCCAATCCATGTGTGAAAATGATGTCTGATGATCCCTGAACCATCTTTCACAATCTGAGCCCGATAAATTCTGGCACGGTCATCTTGGAATATGGCCGTGCCATCAGGAAAGAAACATCCATTGATGGAATAACCTGGTCATTCAGTATATTCAGGTATCAGCTGACCTCATTATCTGAGCTCATACTGTTGCTGAACCTGGACCTGAGCAACTGCAGCAACCCCAGATCATAACACTGCCCCCACAGGCTCATACAGTAGCACTAGGCATGATGCTGCATCACTTCATCTGCCTTTCCGGCCACATTTCTTCCTGAAAGATGATGGTCCACTATCCTTCCAGTTTTTAATAATGCGTTGGACTGTTCTGAACCCAGTTTTAGTCGTTTCTGCATCTCCTTAGATGTTTTCACCTCTTGATGCCAATAATTTGACCCTTCTCAGACAGACTAACATCTTTTCCAAGACCACGGATGCGTCTTTCAACATGGTTGTATAGGAAATGTTCACTTTTGGCAAGGAATATTTCCTATTTCTTTGCTATCTTTTTTAATCGAGAACAATTACATGCATTTTTCAGACATTAATGTGTGCTTCTATAATTTCATACAGATGTCCACGAAGACCTTGTCCACACCAAGACAAAACGAACATGAAGCGCTCATATCTTTAAGAACGTTCGTCTCAAAGACGGAGACATAAAATAAATGTGATCGACCACATGAATGCATGGAGACGCTGCAAAATCCATGCCAGGGCGCTAAAGCAAAAGTAGGCAGACAAAGCTTAAAGATGGACTGTGGAAATGGCGTTTCAAAATCTTCCCACTGTGGAGCCTTGATAAAAAAACTGTTTGCAGACCCCCAAAATACCGGCTTCGTATGGATGATTGGCTGGTTTGATGAAAAATTTGTGAATTTAGGCCAAAGTTTGCCTTCATATGGACGGGGCCTAAAGTCCATTGAAATTTTAAAAATGTAGCTTTTTGATTTAAAACACCATTAATCAAGATTAATTAGTAACAAAGCCCCTAAATAACTAAGTATTTTTTTTATTTAACATGTTTCAGTCAATAAATGCTTGTAAATAATTAAGAAACAAGTCCTGGATCAGGACCTCTGCACGGAACTGCAACCAGTTTTAGTAAATCTGAGAAATCTGGTGAACTATTTGTGAGTTTAACAAACCCTCAGTGAGAGGGGGGACTCTGGAACCGACACCCCCAGGCCTGAAAGACGCCCTCTGCTACTGGAGACCAAAGCATGCAGACATAACCCCCTCAGCTCTCACGCAGCCTTAATATTAATGCAACAACAGCACGTTTATTATAATCTGCCTCAGGAGGCACAAACTCTGCTCGTCTCCATGGAAACAGCAGCTCGATTAGCAGGAGCAAGCAGAGCGGGACTGATAATCATGGAATGACTGTGCAGACTGACTTCTTCACCGGTTTGCAGGTAAAGGTGCTCACCTGAAACCAGAGTGGGCTGAAAACTGACCGGTTACATCCTGATATTCAGAAATTCACTATCTCTGCTTTCATCTGACGTCTGTCACGAAATACTTTAAGTAGTAATTCCTGATGTCCTTGAAGGCACCACAGAGGAGCTTTCTGATTGGATGTGACATGACTAAGAACGCTGATGCAGAGGATGGTGAGGATTAAACTTCCTCCAAGTTCTGGTTCTGGAAGAGTTTGGAAATGATGACCTGCAGGAGGTCATGCGGTGAGATTTCAGCTGTCCAGACAGGCTGAAGATGAGGAGAAGCAGCTCAGCGCAAATCTCCTGCTGGATTATTGTCAGCACTTCCGCTGTAATCCGGCCAGGCTGTAGAGATCAATATCGAGTTTTCTACTATTAATGCATGAATTAATGAATAAATTGACAAATTAATTTAAATATATGCAGATTTAGCAAAGACAATTAGGAGGACATAATAAGAGGAAGATAGGAAAAGAAAAAAGAGGTAGAATAAGACATGACACAACAGTCCACATCTGGCTGTCTTTGACAGGATGGAGAGATCTCAGAAAAGAGACGGGATGAAGATGATGCTGGATTATGATGAAGATGATGTTGGATAAGGATGAAGATTATGCTAGACCAGGGTGGAGAAGATGCTCGATTACGATGAAGATGATGCTGGATCAGGATGAAGATGATGATTGATTAGGATGAAGATGTTGCTGGATCAGGGTGAAGATGACACTGGGTTAGGAGGAAGATGATGCTGAATCAGGATGAAGATGACACTTGGTTAGGATGAAGATGATGATGGATGAGGCGGAAGAAGGTACTGGATCAGGATGAAGATGATGCTGGTTTAGGGTGAAGATGGTGCTGGATCAGGATGAAGATGATGCTGGTTTAGGATGAAGATGTTGCTGGATCAGGGTGAAGATGACGCTGTGTTAGGACGAAGATGATGCTGGTTTAGGATGAAGATGATGCTGGATCAGGGTGAAGATGACGCTGGATCAGGGTGGAGATGATGCTCGATTACTGTGAAGATGATGCTGGATCAGGATGAAGATGATGGTTGATTAGGATGAAGATGTTGCTGGATCAGGGTGAAGATGACGCTGGGTTAGGACGAAGATGATGCTGAATCAGGATGAATATGACACTTGGTTAGGATGAAGATGATGCTGGTTTAGGGTGAAGATGTTGCTGGATCAGGGTGAAGATGACGCTGGGTTAGGACGAAGATGATGCTGAATCAGGATGAATATGACACTTGGTTAGGATGAAGATGATGCTGGTTTAGGGTGAAGATGATGCTGGATCAGGGTGAAGATGACGTTTGGTTACCATGAAGATGATGCTGGATCAGGATGAAGACGATGCTGGATCAGAATGAATATGTTGCTGAATTAGGATGATGATGATGCTGGGTTAGGATGAAGATGATGCTGGGTTACAAATTATGCCAGATTAGGATGATGATGCTGGGTTCGGATGAAGATGATGCTGGTTTAGGATAAAGATGACGCTGAATTAGGGTGAAAATAATTCTGGATGAGGAGGAAGATGACGCTGGATCAGGATGAAGATGACGCTGGATTAGGATGAAGATGATGCTGGATCAGGGTGGAGATGATGCTCGATTACGATGAAGATGATGCTGGATCAGGATGAAGATGATGATTGATTAGGATGAAGATGTTGCTGGATCAGGGTGAAGATGACACTGGGTTAGGACGAAGATGATGCTGGTTTAGGGTGAAGATGATGCTGAATCAGGGTGAAGATGACACTTGGTTAGGATGAAGATGATGCTGGTTTAGGGTGAAGATGATGCTGGATCATTGTGAAGATGACGTTTGGTTACGATGAAGATGATGCTGGATCAGGATGAAGACGATGCTGGATCAGAATGAATATGATGCTGAATTAGGATGATGATGATGCTGGTTTAGGATAAAGATGATGCCAAATTAGGGTGAAAATAATTCTGGATGAGGAGGAAGATGACGCTGGATCAGGATGAAGATGATGCTGGATTAGGATGCTGATGATGCTGGATCAGGATGAAGATGATAATGGATTAAGATGCTACTGGATTAGGATGAAGTTGATACTGGGTTAGGATGAAGATGACACTAGATTAGGATGACGATGATGCTGGGCAGAAGGACCCGCCTGCAGGTTAAATGTGATTCATGGAGCTCATCCTGACTGATGTGTGAACAGCTGATCTGAACGTTTTAAGCTTCATTCCTGGGAGGAAATCTAGAGGAGTGTGTTCCTCAGTGTAACTGACGAGGGTCCTGGTGTATGTCAGGGAAGTGGGCTTGGCTGACACCGGTGGAAACATGGAGCTCTTTCCTGGAACATATGAGGCGCTGGCCCGCTCGGCCGTGCTCTCGTCAGCCGGCAGCCGGCACACCGTTCCTGGCTTATGGTTCCAGATTCAGGAGAATCAGCTTGTAGCCGAAGCCTGGGCTCATGTTTCCAGCAGCCTGTTGGATTTCTGGATTCTTCCACCACATTAAGACTGCATGTAATGACCTCAATCTGGGAAAGACTCACACCTGGTTCGGTTTCAGGGCCAGAACTGGCTCGGTGACTCAGCCTGTAGAAATAACTGACATCACTCTGCAGATTAAAGCACCAGCCATGAATCTGCTGCAGACTTTCCACAGAATAATCTAAAAATAAGCTGCATACGAAGCTTGGGATTTTCTTTGTGGCCGACGTCCCGCTGCTCTGCCTGCAGCAGGTGTCTCTGCTGATAAGATGCTACAGATGATGAAGATGCTTTCATCATCAGTGAGGATCTGCTTTCATGCTGCTGCGCCTCAAGCCGAGTCGAGTTAAAAGCGACTGCACGGCTCAGACTGATCCCTGATCAGTTTTCCCTGCAGCCCCCTCAGACGGCCTGCAGACGCTGCAGCTTTCAGCCCCATGCAAATCACCCCTGCTCTCCATCTGCTGCCGAGACGGAGAAGAAAGGAGCGTTTGATTCCACAGCCGGGGCAGCGCTGAGGCACTCCACACACACGCCTCCCTCCAAGCCTCCTCTTCAGACTGAATGAATGTCTTTTAGAGCGCTCCAGCTGCCGATGGCAAACACCTGCAGGCGTTACCTGGGCACGGTGGACAGGTAGGTGACCAGCCTCCTCAGGTCCTCCTGCTTTATTCGGTCGTGGTTGCTCCGGGCAGGAAACGTCAGGATTGGTCCTCCTCTTTTATCTCGCCCACCTGTAAACACATGTTCAACATTTTAGCATGCAGCAGGCGTTAAAAGCTAACCACAACCAGCTCCCAACAGGACCAGTTCTCACTGGTTTCTCTTACACACCGTCCAATCCCTGTTAACATGAATATCCAACCAGCCAATCACACGGCAGCATCTAGTCATGGAGATGTGATGAAGTTCAAACTGAGCATCAGAACGAGGAAGAAAGGGGATTTAATGGTTGTTGGTCTGATAAATCTATTCAGTGAGGATGTGCGTCAGTAAGTGTTGCAGCTTGTGTAACTTATCTTCTGTGTAGGAGACCAGGAAACGATGGTAGACCAACAGTGACAAGCTGCTAATGCTGCTAAAAAAGCTAATCTGTTGTTGGAGTAACTTCACATAGGACGTCCGCTCCTTGTATTCATCAGAGTCCAGCCCTTTTACTTCACATACTCTCTCTATCAACCGTACTGTTTTTATCAGGTTTTTCTCTGTGGGGACATCATCTTCCTTCGCTCGGTCCATCCTGAGTAAACTTTGTTTTTGTTTGTGATGTTTGCCTCGTGAACGCGCTTACAGACAAGTCTAAGGGCCCGATTTACGAAAGGTTTGCGCTTGTTAAAACAGGCACTATCTTCATTACGCACGCAATAATCCGCCAGAGCTGATTTACAAAGCAGGGCAAAAGGAGGTTTGCGCCTGTCAAGGGGCAAAATAGCGCCGCTGTCCATTTTGCGAATCTGCTCCAGATGAATATGCAAACTGGGCGTTTCTGCCAGAAAGCGCAAAATATTGGGAGGAGACTATGCAAAACCTCAGTTTAACACGCGCAATGTGATCTATCAACTGTTCAAAGGAAAGCGGGGGCAAAAAATTGCGTGTAATTTAGCACGTCTGAAAAGCAGGTATAACTGGCAGCTTTACGCACTGATGGCTGAAAGATGCTGCACACAGGACTGCAGACATCGGGTCAGAATCATTTCTCATGAGGTGTTCAGGCGACACGTCAAGTTTTCATTATTTAATTAAATAACAATCATCACTGTTTAACACGAGTTAATTCTAGACATGAACCAGAACATCTGCAGCTGCAGCATCATGGTAGTTAAAGCTGACATTATTTATGTCTTTTTATTTTCTTTTACTTTTTGCCAATGGCATATTTTTAAATTAAAATCATCTCCTGCTCCTCCACACCCCCAGCAACTGCTGCTGCTGTTCTGAGGTTGCTGCGTGAAGTTGGCCCCCACCCCACAGAAAACTCAGTGAAAATAACCAGTAACGCACAAACTATTGATACTACTTTAGTTTTGCGTGGGGTGGGGTTCAATTACACAGGTCCCGCGGCTGGCATTGTGCCAAAGAGCGCGCAGTCTGTGCGTAATATCAGATCATCTTTACCAGCGTGTCCTCATCCATGTCCTTAAACTGTTCTCTTCTTACAATCCACAGGGAAACCTGCTGCATTGTTTTTATTTATAGTTATTATGAAGAGTACATTTGCAAAAACAGACAAACGCCACTGTGGACAAACGGAGTTAACTGCTTTTGTTGCTGTCCGGTACAAACGTCATATCTCCATTTACATCATTAAAACCCTCCACTTCATGTGAGCTTGATTTGCTGAAAATATTAAAAAAGTAAATGAAGAGTTTATGTGCAAAAGCAGTTAACTCCATTTTTTCTAAATGGCGTTTGTCTATTTTTGCAAATGAACTCTTCATATTTATCTTATATTCTGTTTTTTATTTGCCTCATTATATCTCTGAAACTAACATCTCTCTATCAGGATGAATTTCATTTTGCGTTTACCACATGCTCCTCTGAACTTTCCGTGGCGCAGGGAGAGCGCACGCTAAATCCTCATTTAAATCCTGCTGTTTGCGCCTGTTACAGATTGCGCGTGTAATCTTTGTAGATCACCCGCAAACGCTAAAATGACAGCGCACACTATTTTTTTTGCGAGGCAAAGACATTAGACTCGCAATTTGGATTCTTTGTAAATCAGGCCCTTAAGTGTCATGTTTACCCTCACAAGGAAAAAAGTGGGCAAGAGGACAAAATGAGCTTACTAAATTTTCCTCCTGCCCAACTATGATTTAAAAATTCAGTTGAAGACAATTTAGGGAGGATCATGTTTGTAAAATACCAGGTTATGATAGGTTATGATACCAGGTGTTTTCTGTCATATTAAAGAAGTCGTCTACACCTGTGGACAGGTATGTTGGTCCCCCGTCATGGGAAAGGTTCTCTAATGTGTCTGGGGCAGTTTGTTTGTTTGTTTTTAATTATTATCCAACAAAAATTCAAACCCAATATTTTATTCCAATAAATTAAATATAGTAAATTTTCATTTATTAGTAGTTTTTTAGTTTCTTGTTATTTGAATTACTATTGTGAATTTAATCTTTTCTTTAATTGGAGGGTGTGAATAATTTTAAGGATGATTCTCTCTCTCCAAGGGCGGAGCGCTGGCCAATCATTGGCCACCCCCACGCGTTAACTGGGCAACACTAAAGCAGTTACAAACACCCCAAGCAGCTTCCAAACCACTTTTCCTTCTTATTTTAGACAGTAGCTACCCCCATACAGTTGGAATCTTTAAGATCGGACATGCAGAAGCTGAAAATCTCACTTTTAAGCTTTTCTCTCTGAGATATTGTGGTTGGGGAAAGAAAATTCTGCTTCACAGGGGAGACCCAAAACTGCTTCCAAACCACTTTCACTTCTTATTTTATACACTAGCTACCCCATACAGCTGGATGTATATACATGCGCTCTGAGGTATCTACTTATGGCCACCCCTATGGGAGTGGTCTTTCCCTGGCCACCCCAGTAAAAAAATTTCTGGCTCCGCCTCTCTCTCTCTCTCTCTCTATATATATATATATATATATACACACACACACACACACACACACATATATATCTATATATAGATATAGATATATATATATACAGTATATATACTGTATATATATATGGTTCCATCAGCATTGGTCCAGCATGTATAAAAGTCCCTGTTATTGCGGAAGAACTTCATATCCCAGCATTCTTTTCAGTCACGTGACCACGGTGCTGCTGCTGCTGCTACAGACGGACTTGCTTTGAAGCTGCTTATAATATGTCTGGTTTTAAGTTGCTGGTTAAGTTACCAAGTTGTCATAAACATTAGAAGTAACCACATGTTGGCTAATACCTGCTAGTATCTGATATGGCAGCCAGATGTCCTAAATGAACTCCTCTGGCTGAGTTAAGGATATTTTGGGATCTTTGCTGCTGGAGCAGAGTATAGTTGTATCTTTCAGAATATGAGAAATACAAGCTCACAGTTGTCTACAGAAATTGGTGTCGGTTGATATTAAAAATTAATAGCTGGGAAATATTGGTATGTCAGATATCGGTAAAAAAGCCAATATCAAACTTCCCTGATTTCAACAAACTTTTATTTTACAAACCTCCATCTGCCATTTGGTCATTTAAAATACTGTAATATTCTCCTATTCCACGGTCCATGATTTTAAAACATAACCTCCTAAAAACAGCTGAAGAACATCAGGCATGTCTAAGAAACAATCATATATCCTTAGTACCTTTTTACAACATTTCATCAACAGTAAATTCTGGCTTTGCTACAAGATACAGACTCAACATGAAGTAAAGAAGCTTTTCTCCTGATGATAACGTGAACATGTCCTGAACAAAGACTGTGACACATTCTAATAAAGCTGTTATGATAAGATCAGAAGTATGAGTGCAGAGCAGTAACAGTAAGCCCGTATCAGTGGTAATATGTCTGGGTGTGTAACAGGAACCATACTACCCCCTCCCCCCACAGCTACGTCATCCACTTTCCTCCCCAACACAACCTCTCTCTGCGTCTGGTGATAAACGATGTGTGTGGAGATGTTTCGGTCAGATTAATGTAAGAAACACAAACCACAGTGTTTATGAATGTGCTGCTCAGGCGTGGAAAAAGCCTGGTGTGTGACCGGGGAGGCAGAGTGCTGCTGTAATCTACAGAGAAATCTTCATGATGGATGCTGGCTCGCCGGCTCTTTCTACAGGTCTCTCTCCCACTCTCTCTCCCCCTGATTCAGACTTTTCTTTGCTCGTTACTGCAGCACTCGCAGTGAAACAGATATCGCACAGTACAATAATGTTTATAAAGAACGGATATCTGACTGACACTGAGCTTTTATGAAGAAAATCCTCCTCATAATGATTTATATCAGTCTGTGGTCCAGTAGATGCTGGTTCAACTGGAAACCTGGTTCTACTGGGCCGTAGAACTCACTTCAATTTTTTTCCCTGTTTGAGATCAAAAAGGAGTTTTTTTTTATTTTGCTTCCTTAGTTTGAAGTTGTTTACATTTAATGTCAAATGTTCCATCCCTCATTTCAACCAACCCACCATACATCCATTATTGCAACCAATTAACCAACCAACCATCCATCCATCATTGCAACCAAGCATCCATCATTTCAACCAACCAACCATCCATCCATCATTCCAACCAACCAACCAATCAACCAACCCACCATCCATCCATCATTGCAACCAATTAACCAACCAACCATCCATCCATCATTGCAACCAAGCATCCATCATTTCAACCAACCAACCATCCATCCATCATTCCAACCAACCAACCAACCAATCAACCAACCCACCATCCATCCATCATTGCAACCAATTAACCAACCAACCATCCATCCATCATTGCAACCAAGCATCCATCATTTCAACCAACCAACCATCCATCCATCATTCCAACCAACCAACTAACCAATCAACCAACCAACCATCATAGCAACCAAGCCTCCATCATTTCAACCAACCAAGCATCCATCATTCCAACCAACCAACCAACCAACCAATCAACCAACCATCCATCCATTATTCCAACCAACCAACCATCCATCCATCCATCCATCATTCCAACCAACTAACCAATCAACCAACCAACCATCATTGCAACCAAGCATCCATCATTTCAACCAACCAACCATCCATCCATCATTCCAACCAACCAACCGACCAACCAACCAACCAGCCAACCATTCATCCATCCATCCATCCATCCATCCATCCATCCATTTTTTATCAATCCATCCACCCATATATCCATTTTTCATCCATCCATCCATCCATTGTTTCATCCATCCATCTGTCATTCCATCCATCCATCCATCCATCCATCCATCCATCCATCCATCCATCCATCCTTCATTGTTTCATCCATCCGTCATTCCATCCATCCATCATTTTAACTATCATCCATCAATGCATTAATTTTTTCATCCATCCATCAATCTATATATCCATCCATTCATCATTTCATCCATCCAGTCACCATTCCATCCATCATTTCATCCATCCATCATCCATACAGTATATCCATCCATCCACCCATCTTTATATCCATCCATTCATCATTTCATCCATCCAGCTGTCATTCCATCCATCCATCCATCATTGATTGAAACCATCAATCCATCTGTCCATCATTTCATCCATCCATCCATTCATCCATCTAGCTGTCATTTCTTCCATCCATCCACCACTGAAACTATCCATCCATCCATCCATCCATCCATCATTTAAACATCCATCCATTCATCCAATCCAGCATTTAAACTATCCATCCATCCGTCATTTTATCCATCCATCCATCCATCATTAATGATATTTTGGTTAAAGTGAACCAGTGAAAACAGATTCTGTACAGAGGACTGAAGCATCATACAGCTGATCTGAAGCATAATTTACATTTTCCTGAATAATCAAAGAAACATCCATCCAGTCATTTATTACGTTATTACATTCTGCTGAAAGAACAGTTTTTCAGATAACTTTACAGTGCTGCATGTAAATTTCCAGATTTAATTCAGATTTCTTGTTTTGTCTCCAGGACGGTGGTGACAGCTTCAGAGTAAACTTTGTGGTGAACGTCTCACTGGTTGAGAGCTGACATGCATGGGAGTGTGAGGGCCCGTGGAGTGGAAATGTCCATGTGTGTGTTGGCAGACACGGAGCTGCAGAGCAGCAGAGGAGAGAGCTTTCTATAAGTTATGTTTGTGGTGTGAAGTGTCCGGGATGGTTTTTCCTGTCTGTTTCCTGACTCGGGAGGTGTGAGAATCTCATTTTGCCTCAGAAATGTTTTCACAGATATCCTAAATCTGAACCAGTGTGGACAGTCAGAGGACCCGATGGCCCATCAGCAAACATCTGTCTTATTCATTCCAACATATCAAAATGAAGCTTTGTTAATTTCTGCATCTCCTTCCTGATTATCTTTAAATGTTTTTTTTTTTCCTAGGACACAAACTACTTTGGTTAAAAGAACACTTTCTATATCAGGAAACTAAAAAATCTGGAATCAACATTAGAGCTCCAGTTCTAAAAAAGTAGTTCCAAGATTATGTACACCTACGTGTATCATCTCTTCTTCCTGTAACAGCTGTATATAAACGTCTGGGAAGTGAGGAGACCAGTTTCTGGAGTTTTAGGAGAGGAATGTTGTTCCATTCTGGTCTGATGCAGGATTCTAGCTGCTCTACCTTGTTGCTGGATTTCTGCTTTTATGATGCTCCAGATGTTTTCTCTTGGTGAAAGATCTGGACTGCAAGCAGACCAGTTCAGCAACTGGACTCTGACTTCAAGCAGACCAGTTCAGCAACTGGACTCTGACTTCAAGCAGACCACTTCAGCAGCTGGACTCTGACTTCAAGCAGACCACTTCAGCAGCTGGACTCTGACTTTAAGCAGACCAGTTCAGCAACTGGACTCTGACTTCAAGCAGACCAGTTCAGCAACTGGACTCTGACTTCAAGCAGACCAGTTCAGCAACTGGACTCTGACTTCAAGCAGACAAGTTCAGCAACTGGACTCTGACTTCAAGCAGACCAGTTCAGCAACTGGACTCTGGACTGCAGGCAGACCAGTTCAGCAGCTGGAATCTTCTCCTGCTTCCAGCCATGTTGCTGTGATGGATCCAGTTTGTGGTCCAGGTCTTGTGAAACCTGCAGGTCTTCCATGAAAGAGACGTTGTCTGGAAGGGAGCAGATGTTGCTCTAAAACCTCCATGTGCTTTCCAGCATTGATGGAGCTTCACAGATGAGGAAGCTGCCATCGCCATAGCAACCCCATCCCATCAGATGCGGCTGTTCAATTGTCCATTGATGACAAGCTGGATGCTCCCGACCCTCTTTAGTCTGCAGGACTCGGCCTCCATGCTTTCCAGAAACATCCTCACATCTTCATCATCTGATCTCAGAACAGTTTCACTTTGTCTCAGAGCATTTAAATGAGCTTTGGTCCAGAGAAGACGGATGGTGGTGGTTCTGGATCCTGTATGTGGTCCAGAGAAGACGGATGGTGGTGGTTCTGGATCCAGTATGTGGTCCAGAGAAGACGGATGGTGGTGGTTCTGGATCCTGTATGTGGTCCAGAGAAGACGGATGGTGGTGGTTCTGGATCCTGTATGTGGTCCAGAGAAGACGGATGGTGGTGGTTCTGGATCCTGTATGTGGTCCAGAGAAGACGGATGGTGGTGGTTCTGGATCCTGTATGTGGTCCAGAGAAGATGAATTGTGGTGGTTCTGGATCCAGCATGTGGTCCAGAGAAGATGGATGGTGGTGGTTCTGGATCCAGCATGTGGTCCAGAGAAGATGGATGGTGGTGGTTCTGGATCCTGTATGTGGTCCAGAGAAGATGAATTGTGGTGGTTCTGGATCCAGCATGTGGTCCAGAGAAGACGGATGGTGGTGGTTCTGGATCCTGTATGTGGTCCAGAGAAGATGAATTGTGGTGGTTCTGGATCCAGCATGTGGTCCAGAGAAGACGGATGGTGGTGGTTCTGGATCCAGCATGTGGTCCAGAGAAGACGGATGGTGGTGGTTCTGGATCCAGCATGTGGTCCAGAGAAGACGGATGGTGGTGGTTCTGGATCCAGTATGTGGTCCAGAGAAGACAGATGGTGGTGGTTCTGGATCCAGTATGTGGTCCAGAGAAGATGAATTGTGGTGGTTCTGGATCCAGCATGTGGTCCAGAGAAGATGGATGGTGGTGGTTCTGGATCCTGTATGTGGTCCAGAGAAGACGGATGGTGGTGGTTCTGGATCCTGTATGTGGTCCAGAGAAGACGGATGGTGGTGGTTCTGGATCCTGTATGTGGTCCAGAGAAGACGGATGGTGGTGGTTCTGGATCCTGTATGTGGTCCAGAGAAGACGGATGGTGGTGGTTCTGGATCCAGTATGTGGTCCAGAGAAGACAGATGGTGGTGGTTCTGGATCCAGTATGTGGTCCAGAGAAGATGAATTGTGGTGGTTCTGGATCCAGCATGTGGTCCAGAGAAGATGGATGGTGGTGGTTCTGGATCCAGCATGTGGTCCAGAGAAGATGGATGGTGGTGGTTCTGGATCCAGTATGTGGTCCAGAGAAGACAGATGGTGGTGGTTCTGGATCCAGCATGTGGTCCAGAGAAGATGGATGGTGGTGGTTCTGGATCCAGTATGGGTCCAGAGAGAGACAGATGGTGGTGGTTCTGGATCCAGTATGTGGTCCAGAGAAGACGGATGGTGGTGGTTCTGGATCCTGTATGTGGTCCAGAGAAGACGGATGGTGGTGGTTCTGGATCCTGTATGTGGTCCAGAGAAGACGGATGGTGGTGGTTCTGGATCCAGTATGTGGTCCAGAGAAGATGGATGGTGGTGGTTCTGGATCCAGCATGTGGTCCAGAGAAGACGGATGGTGGTGGTTCTGGATCCTGTATGTGGTCCAGAGAAGATGATGTGGTGGTTCTGGATCCAGCATGTGGTCCAGAGAAGACGGATGGTGGTGGTTCTGGATCCAGCATGTGGTCCAGAGAAGACGGATGGTGGTGGTTCTGGATCCAGCATGTGGTCCAGAGAAGACGGATGGTGGTGGTTCTGGATCCAGTATGTGGTCCAGAGAAGACAGATGGTGGTGGTTCTGGATCCAGTATGTGGTCCAGAGAAGATGAATTGTGGTGGTTCTGGATCCAGCAGTGGTCCAGAGAAGATGGATGGTGGTGGTTCTGGATCCTGTATGTGGTCCAGAGAAGACGGAGGTGGTGGTTCTGGATCCTGTATGTGGTCCAGAGAAGACGGATGGTGGTGGTTCTGGATCCTGTATGTGGTCCAGAGAAGACGGATGGTGGTGGTTCTGGATCCTGTATGTGGTCCAGAGAAGACGGATGGTGGTGGTTCTGGATCCAGTATGTGGTCCAGAGAAGACAGATGGTGGTGGTTCTGGATCCAGTATGTGGTCCAGAGAAGATGATGTGGTGGTTCTGGATCCAGCATGTGGTCCAGAGAAGATGGATGGTGGTGGTTCTGGATCCAGCATGTGGTCCAGAGAAGATGGATGGTGGTGGTTCTGGATCCAGTATGTGGTCCAGAGAAGACAGATGGTGGTGGTTCTGGATCCAGCATGTGGTCCAGAGAAGATGGATGGTGGTGGTTCTGGATCCAGTATGTGGTCCAGAGAAGACAGATGGTGGTGGTTCTGGATCCAGTATGTGGTCCAGAGAAGACGGATGGTGGTGGTTCTGGATCCTGTATGTGGTCCAGAGAAGACGGATGGTGGTGGTTCTGGATCCTGTATGTGGTCCAGAGAAGACGGATGGTGGTGGTTCTGGATCCAGTATGTGGTCCAGAGAAGATGGATGGTGGTGGTTCTGGATCCAGTATGTGGTCCAGAAAGGACGGATGGTGGTGGTTCTGGTCTCATCTGGCTTCTTCTCTGCATGATGGAGCTTTAACCTGCATTTGTGGATTTCAGGGTGAACTGTGTTCACAGACAGATTTCTGGAATCTTCCTGAGTAGGGTTGTCACGATACCAAATTTCTGTTTCGATACCGATACCATTTTGTATTTCGATACTTTTCGATACTTTTTTAAAAGGTAAACCAAACTCAATATTTATTTCTTTTATTTGTGTCATTGCTCTTGAAGTCTTTATTTTAAAATAATCAAATAAAGAAGTAAAATCTTCAATTTAAAACACAGAGAACCAGTAATATAAAGCAATGCCAAATTAAAATCAAAATCATTCTATACATGAAACATTATATGGACATAATTAGAAAAATAAATTGTAAAACTATCTAAATAAATTACATATTGTAAGGCTTTTGGAATATTTTTTTTTAAATGTGTTTCAAAATGTTAATCTATTTAAAGTTGTGTGTCAATAGTTTATGATATGAAACATTATTAGGTAATGTCTATAAAATCATGTTTGTGTGACTGACTTCAACATCAGTCAAGTTGTATCAATAATTATAATTATATATATATAATAAGTGAACATATCAGTCAGTTCATCTCTGTCACCATTTTTAAACTTATTTAAACATTTTAAGGCTGTAATAACTTTGAAGAAAATTAAAAATGTATTTATTAACCGTTTATGTGTCGTATGTAGGCTTCTGTAGGTTTCTACTGGGCTGGAAGGTTTTGTGCTTTTTACTTTGACATAACTGAACAACATCAGCACCAGTTGTTCCTGACTGAAGTCACTAAGTCCGCGTAGTTGTCCTTTAGAGGAAAAATGAAAAGATGACGGCTTTGGAAAAGCCCGTGTTGATAAAGTAGGGGCTCAAACTACAGTCTGGAAGTATTACGGATTCAAAGCTGATGATGAAGGCGAGCCGTTGAACACTGAAGCACCGCAGTGAAAGCGATGCTACAAAGTCCGTCTGCTAACGGAGGCAACACTTCAAACTTCAGGTATCTGCGGCAGCGTCCACTCGCCATGAACCAGCCTGTCTGCTACCTGACGTCTCCTCCTCCTCCTCCAGTGAAGGTGCTTCACTGAGAGCCGCATCATTAACTACGTCACACTCACTGCTGGCCTCGCTGCTCTTAAAGAGACAGGCTCCAATTTACCAATTTAGCTGCGTTTTTTTTTTTTTTTTTTTTTTTTTTAAAGTACCGTTTCTTTTTAAATGCTGGTATAGTACCGTTTTAAACGCTTTAGTATTGCGGTACTATACTGGTACCGGTATACCGTGCAACCCTATTCCTGAGTCCACGCAGTGGTAGAGCAGTGCTTTCCACAAGCGCTGGCTGCCGGCTATATAGCCGACTACTCAAATAAGTCCAGCCGGTTACTGGTCGGGATTCCGTGCAATGACACATGACGTTTACGCGCTCTGTGGCGCATGCAGCCAAAATGCAGCTTCCACATTCAGGCTTCCCCACCGCTACTTCGCTGAGTCCCGCTGTGACACTGTTCTTTTCTCCACCAGAATGCTGAGGAGCATCTGTGGTGAAATTATCTCCAACTCGTTAGTTTCACTTTCAAACTCCGCTGCTCCGTCGCAGAGTAAACTATCAATCCATTCATCTGCTTTGAAACCAGTGGTATCGTGGGGCTCTTTTCCAGGCTTCGTATTAGAAGGTGACGAAACGTCCTCTTTTACCCGGACATGTTGTCCCTTTGAAAGGTAGAAAATGCGCCGTGTTTTTCAAAATGATCTAGGAAGGAGCCGCAGCGCAGAGAAGCCAGTTTACCTGGTGACGTCACTTGTTAGCGGCTGCAGGGGACAACGGGAACACACTATAACCGTGTTAGTGCGAAATACAGAGTTTGCACCAAACTCTCGAATTCAAAGGTTTTCCCATGAAGGATGTGAAGCTATTCAGACTTTCCTGGAGAGATCACATCTCCATCACCTTCTCCACTGTTTAGCAAAAACACCGTCAGACGAGGTGAAGTCGAGGTTCATGTTCTGACTGATACTTTGATGGTTTGGGGAAGGGAGAAAATGCAGAAACATAAATGTAAATGAAAATAAATCCCGTTTTCATCTTGGTGGTGAGCATGAGAATCTCAGTGCATGATGGGAAGCAGAGCTGGAAGTTCTCATCAGTTCTGCATAAACAGACTTCTTTTTTCCTTCATGTCTGGTGTTTCTATGTTTATTACATTATTGTAATATTGGAAAACACTAGCAGAAAGACAGTATTATTTTGTCTTATGTAAACAACATAACACGTCCTCAAAATTATTCATACCCTCCAATGAAAGTAGGAAAAACATCAGCTGTAAGTGAAATAAGATGAAATTGACAGAAGTAATAATAAATAAAAATTCTATGAAAATCATGAGATTGATTTTGAATCGTGGTTCAACAGAAATATTAAAAACAAAAACACAAAAATAAAACAAGTAAACAAACATGATGGGGCTCCAAAGCTAAAATTTTATTGAGCAACAATTTAAGACAATCACTGCAATCAGGTGTTTCTCTAATGTTCAAAAAGACGTTTGCACCTGTTGACTGTTCATTGGAAAAGTGCTCTAATGTGTCTGGGATTATTTTGTTTGTTTGTTTAATGATTATTTTCAACTACAATTCAAAAGCAATATTTTATTTCACTAAATTATAATTTTGTAAATTTTTAGTATCATTAGTTTCTTGTTGAATTAATAATGTGAATTTATTGTGAATATTGTGATATATATATATATATATATATATATATATATATATATATATATATGTATGTATATATGTGTGTGTGTAAATATATAAATTCTCCTTTATACCCAGTCATGTAACTGGTCTGTTGCCAATTAAAGTCTCCTCCAACTATTAAAGGAGTCATCACCCTGAAATCCCACTTTTTCCCGTTAAAACATGTGTATTGGAACAGGACCTCAGTTATAACGTGCCAGAAACTCCGGAAAGTGAAAGTGACTTCGTCTTTAATTGCGGGCGCTCTCGTCTCACCAGAATCGGCCACAAGCACGCGCTCTCCACAGTACGCGGTTTGGATTTCTTTCTCTGAATGACGTGAATTAGACAGGCTGCTAGCTGCTAAGCTAGCCTCTTTAGCACCACCTAAAAGCAGCTGATTACCTGCCACGGAGTAGACCAGCTTTGTCATGAAAGGAACGCTGGCGACAAGGAGGAGAAGGAGGAGGGAGATAGCCATGCTGAGTTGCCTCGGCAGAAATTCAGCAGTTTTCAGTGCTTTAACAGGACAGACAGCTTTACCAGGGAGCAGTGGATTATATTTATCAGTGAGGATGTGCATTCGGTAAGTGTTGCTGCTGTGTAACTTATTATCTTTTGTGTCAGAGGCCAGTAAACGGTGGTTGATGAGCGGAAAGGCTGCTAATGTAGCTACAAAAGCTAACACTGTTTGATGAATATAAGGAGCGGACGTGTGACATGAAGTTAACCAGAGTCCAGCCCTTTTACTCCGCGGATCCTCTCTATGAACCGCACCGTTACGTTTTATCACGTTTTTCTCTGTTGGGACATCATTTCCTTCACCTGCTCTGTCCTGATAAAACTTTGTTTTGGCTTTGATGTTTGCCTCGTGAACGCGCTTACAGACAGGTCTGATTCTCGTATGTATTCTTGCGACAAACAGTAGTTGGGGATTAAAAAGAGGTTAAAATGAGCTCATTAAATTTTCGTCCCACCCAACTAGAATTAAAAATTCATTTGAAGATTATTTAAAAAGGATTGTGTATGTAAAACAGCAGGTTATGACACCTTTAATTTTCCAGCCTTTTGTTGCTCCTATTTCAACTTTTTACAGACGTGTTTCTGCATCAGATTCACAATCAGAGATTTTCTATCAAATTTTTCATCATCTGAGATGTTGTTCATGTTCTACTGGGAACAAATTATGTTGATGAGATTTGGGGATGATTGCATTCTGCTTTTTCATTTGTAAAACAAACATTCGGTAGAAATGTATTCCATTTTTCAGACACAGAGACTCACCCGAGACGAAGGCGACTTTCTCCTTTAACACAGGCAGAACATCAGACGCCTTTATGCCCTCAGTCCTGAGGGACCCTGGAGAGAGAAGAGAGAAAAGCTCAGCATTAATCCCATTATCAGATCAACATTCCTGCGAGAGCACACACATGCACACCCCTCAGACATCCAGCTTCGTCTTCGTCAGGACCTCCTCTGCATCAAACGTCTTTATTTTCATATTCGTGTATTTCTTTATTCCATTGACTCGTGTTTGCACTGTGTGGAAACATCAAGACAAGCCTTCATCCCTCCATCCTTTGTTCTCTCCTTCTTTCCCTCTCAGTTCATCTGCTCATCCATCTGTCATGTTATGAAATCTCTCTCTCCCTCTCATTTGTGTCGATGCTCTCTCTACCCCTTCACCTCTCCCCCTCTCTCAGTAGAAAACAAGCCCAAATGTCCACATCCTGCTGTGTGTGTTCAGCCGCCAGGACAGTGCATCACACACACACACACACACACATTCCTCAGTTAGAACAGCAAGTCAGCAAAATCAGTCTGAGGACAGAGAGAGAGAGAGGCAGAGAGACAGCAGCCATGACTGGATCCATCTTCATTTATAAAACCTGGTGAATATTCACAAAACACGAAGAAACCGATGAGTCAGCTTCTGTTTAAACACGTCTAACAGGTACTCTGACCTCAGGTGAGATGTTTAAAAACCACATCTGGCTTCCTAAAACAGGACTGGGTCGGTCAAGCAGCCAACCAGAGATGTGTTACCGCTAACATTAACTCTGCTTATCTTCTTCTTTTAGTGTAATGGTGTGGGGGAGATTTTCTTGGCCCACTTTGGGCCCGTTAGTACTAATGTGGGGGTTTAACCACCACAGCCTACCTGAGTATTGTTGCTGACCATGTTCATCCCTTTATGACCACAGTGGAGCATCTTCTGATGCTGCCTCCTGCAGGATAATGCACCATGTCATAAAGATGACATCATCTCCACCTGCTTTCTGGAACATGACCATAAGTTCACAGAACTCCAATGACCTCCACAGTCACCAGATCTCAGTCCTACAGAGCAGCTTTGGGATGAGGTGGAATGTTAGAAAGTTGGAAAAGTTGCTATTGGCTGCCTGAAAACTTGCTAAAAGTTGCTAGATGATGTCCATGTCCAATTTGCATAACAGACCTGTTACATATAATTGCAATGGACATCGCAGCTGAGTGAACTAATGTCGAAGAAAAAACAAAAAGGGGAAAAAAGACACCCAAAATATGTTTATAACAGCGGAAAAAAGCAAAACCTGTCAATGTTTTCTGTGTTTTATTGTTAAATAGTCCAGTTTGATTTTCACAAAGCATGCCCCCCCAAAGCATGAAAGAATGAAGGCTATACTGAAACAAAAAAAAAACTTGGGATCCTATACATGAACTGAATGGATGTTAGAAATAAATATAGTCCGTATGTTTGTGCATGCACCACAACCTGTTTGGGGGTAATTCTTTGGGGAACTTGTTAACTTAACATTGCACAGTTATACGTGATAGTAACATGTCATTTGAAGCAGAAAAATTTGTGTCTGTGACAGAAAAAGCTCCACCATTGATTCAATTTAACAACGATTCGATTAATACAATTCATGGTTTTTAAATTGATTTTAAGTCACTGAGTCAAATCGGATTGTTCTAAATGAACCAACATCGTCCAAGAATCGAATCAGAAACCATGAATTGTGATTTGAATCAATCGTTGTTAAACCGAATCGTTACACCCTATTTACGTGACAGTTGCAGGTAATTTGAAGTAGAAAATGTTCATGTCTGGGACACGAAAAGCTCCATCATTGATTTAATGTCATGATCTGCAAGGGAGCTCTGTTTCCTGATTGGTGCCACCTGTGCTAATTACCCTCCTCTGCTCACCTGTTTCTCTCCTTTAACCTCCCTTCTCATCCTCCAGTCCTTGTCTTCCCGTAACCCGCCCTTTGTCACCTCCCTGCCATTTTCTCCTCCGCTGTCCCTTCCTGCTGCCCTATCTTCCTTCCCTCCTACCTCCCTCTTCTCCTCCCACCAACCCCCTTTCCCCCCCCTTACCGCCCACCTCCCCCCCTTTTTTTTTTCCCCCAACCCCCCCGGCCACCGCCCCCCCACAAAAGACACACAACGCAACTTTTAGGATTTTTCTCAGTGACGCGCCCCCCATCGACAGCAAAACTACCATCCATCTTCCTCCAGCCAGTAAAAGACAGTCGTATCTTGACTCTTGTTCTGTCCCTTCCTCTCTTTCTTTCCTCTCTTCCTCCTGTAATGTTTCCTGGTGTTTTTTTTTTTTTACCAAATCCAACATGATTCACATTCAAAACACCCGCTGTATTCATATCTGGTTCACATCCATTTGCTAGTTAGTGACGCGGTGCACAACTAACAGTCAGCTTCAACGTCACGGCCCCGTCCCGGATGGAAAACTTGCATAGTGCTGTTTCTGAGTCTCGGGACGCCTCTGGGCAGTGACGGCTCAAAAATGCGCATAATGAATGTTGGTGTGCCATCAAAACGGGTCAGAAACACAGATTTTTAAGGTCGGATTTTGACCGGGCCCTTTCAAGAGCCAAAAACACGACCGCAGGGTCAACTATTTCCCGTTCTAGTCCAGGGGCCCAACCAGGCGCAAAGGCGCAGCCCAAACACCCCCACAACCGCAACCCCCCCAAAACAATAATACTAACGTTTCGTTGTCTTTTGATTGTTGCTGCTGAGACACTTTACGTTCTCCGGGGGGCGGGCCCCGAACACGGCACAGAGACTTCTGACTTGCCTAGAATATTCTTGGAGTGGAAAAGTTTGGTCTGAATGACACGAAAGCAGTTTCACCATTGACTTCTACTAGCATTAGCATCAGCACCCCTGGACAGAACGGGGAAATATTGAAACTGCCAGAAAGAGATTCTGCCCTTGAATGGCCCAGCAAAATCGAACCCCTTTAACACTGCGCAGCTTTACGTGTCAGCAGCATATAATGTGAAGCTTTTACGTGTCAGGGAAATGTAAATGAGTGGAAGCACCTCACGGGTGTTGGTGCTCATTCCACGTATTTTTGTGAGATCAGGCTGGACCTGAGCAGCAGACATACCGTTCAGATCCAGCCCTGAGAAACGCCGTCCAGCAGTCCTTTACCAGCCACAACTCGCACGGCTTCGCTCACACCGTTTGTACGTTAGAGCTGTGGTTAAAGATCCCACCTCGACCAGATTTCACTGGCAAACGTGAGTCAGGCTTGTTCACCAAAGTAAAGTCAACAATAAAGGTTCTGCATTTTTCCTGGATTCCTTTGATTCCCTGGAATTTATTATGTGTTCAGAGGTAGCCAACCTATGAGTAATGCCTTGTCTTCATTTTCTTTGGAAAGCAGAGATCTTTACACCACCAGCATGTTCGTATTATTCCCAACAACATGTGGTGCAAATCAAGCAAAATAATTAATCTGCAGATGAAATTACTGCAGTGCTCTCAGGATTCATTTCATCATCATCGGTGATCCCGAAGCTCTGAGTTACACGGAGAAGCCTGAACATGCGGATGTTTGGTCATTACACGAGAAAATGAATCAGGCTGAATACAAGTTACATCTGTGGAAATCTAAAGCATGCTCAAAGATTACCGCCATGAAAAGACCGGGAGCAGAAAGTGCTGAGTAGCTGCCCCTATTGTGAACTAAAAATTCAATTTCCCTCATGAACCTGGATACTCAGGCTTCATCTGACCCCCCTGCACCTCGCCAAGTTCAAACTACATCAAAAAGTTGTGTATTTTTAGAACTAGAGGCCATATTCTTCTTTAGCTTGGGACATATTGAGGAAACACTGAGACATGCTGAACACTAACATGATTTTCAAATGCAATTTGTCCACATTTAATGTAATATAGGAAAGAAAATGCTGCAGTGTTGACTCACATTCTGCTGCAGCAAATGCCCGACCCTTGCATAGACCTTTAGCTTTTATCCGCATTCATTTTGGTTTGTAGAAAGAAAAGGAATAATAACTTATCTATTAGTCCGATTAAATAAAAAAATTCTATAAAAGACGAATAAATGTGTCAGCACGGACAGAAACAAGAAGCTCAACCAACTCAAAACCACTAACAGTATTTTTACGGAAGCCCCATTCTCTTGAAATTCACACAATAATTTTCCTCTTAAGAAACGTCTGACTCCAACAACGAGGAGGAAACTAACTCAGTCCGTTTATTCTCTGCAGCATCAGCTACAGTCTTTATAGATCTACAACAAACCAACCCTACATGAGGAGAGTCACAGTTTCAGCTGAGAAACGGGTCAATGTCAGCTCAGCGGGACTGGAAATGTTCATGAGAGGACGCAGAAATAAAAAAATAAAACAAAAATGCAGATTTAGAAAAGTGAACAAGAACACTAAAAAAAATAAACAAACAATTAAGAAAATTAGACAGGAGACAGGAAAATTATCAATTCCACGATAAAAAATCATTTACAAGGTCCAAACAGCGAACAATAAAAACAATAAGAACGAGATAAAAACACAACGAAAAAATATACAACAAAAAAAAAGACAAAGCAGAAAAAAGTAAAGAGTCATCACCCGGAAACCCACTTTCACGAAAACATTGGAAAGGACCAGTACAACCCAGAAACCCAGAGAGAAAGGCTCGTCTTTAATTGCGGGCTCTTTCTTCTCACCAGAATCGGCCACAACGCGCTCCACAGTACGCCATTTTGTTTTCCTCTGGGAATGACATATCACAGAGGCTCTCGCGCAAGCAGCCTCTTTAGCACCACCTAAATCACATTACCTGCGGAGAGCGAAACCAGCTCAAAATGACGAAGGAAAAAAATCTCGCGAACGCAAAAAAAGCACACAAAGAGACGGAATGTTGCGCGAACATTATTTTTGTGAACCAAAACGGGTGAACGACAAGCCAATACAACAACACTTGGTAACTAAACGCCCATATAAACCACCCACTCCCACCCTCAACCAAAATATTTACATCATTTCCTTCACCTGCTCATAAAATACACCAACGCGCCAACCTCCTACCACAAAAAAAAAAAACAAAAAAAAAAAAAAAACAAACCACAACGCCACAAGCCGCAGCCCTCCCCCGCCCCCAACACGGGGAAAACAACAACCCGAACGAAAAACAAAAACCACGAGAACAACCCGCCACAACACAAAAACAAAAATAAACAAAAACAAAACAAGCAAAACAGCCGCTATTCGTTCCAACACTTTGAAAATAGGGGGGAAAAATATCAAACACAAAATCCCAATTTTCAAATCATATCATATGACAATTAAAAATGCAGATGATGTATTTCACTTAGAAATCTCAAGTTTCATCGTCTTACAACTCTCACGATATTTAATTCTCCGAGATTTTGTTAGAAAAAACCCATTTTTTAAACAGAGAATCACAAAATTGAAATTTTCATGAATTCTGCAGATTCTAACAAACAGAAAATCAGATTTCTGGAACAATCCGGTTTTTAAAGCGAACACCAGAAAAATTGGAAATTCATGAATTCTGTTTTCGTAATTTCAATTTTAAATTCAAATGATATCAGCAAGAAAATATACCAAATTTCAGTTCGTATTTTTCCCACCCCTAGTTTTAGAGTTTTAAAATCGAAAAAGACCTTTTAAGAAAAAAAAAAAAGTGGTTGTTTAGACTTTAGAACACGCTGCGGGTTAAATATTGTAAATATCGGGGGAGCCAGTCCAACACTCAGTTTTAAAGCCTCCTTCCACTAAAACCCGTTAACTTCTCCTTCTAAAACGGTTTCCCCTTTTTACTACACATCCTTGCTCTGCGTTCCCCCAGTCGCTTCTTTCTCATCACAAACAACAAACACGGAACAGCCTTCACCACTCACATTGCAAAACACCCACGGGTTTCTATCTTCCATTGAGCAACCCTCCACTACACCTAAAGAAAGACACACAACTAGCTTCAGAGTAGAAGCAATTAGCAACTGTTTGTTAGCACGAACAAACATGTTTGTCGCTCTATTTCTTGTCTACGAAAAAGAGTGAGGCGACCCTCAACACTACAGGCAGCCAATCAACGGAAATTCATAGAAGACCCAAAAGCTCCGTGGACCACAAGCCTCTCTTCTAGATACAAAACACAACAAACCAAAGGTTTTTAAACAAAACACAGAATCATTCAAATATGGAGACACAAAAATTAAGAAATGACCAGGAAGACAACTTTAAGGAAATAGAGAAGGGGGGAGGCAGCCATGTTTTTGATATGGTGGGCCGTTTTAGTGACCCGAATGTGTTGGTGAAGGTGAGTTTGGAGTCAAAAAAAACCAAGGTTTCAGCAGTGAGGGACAGAATGGAGTCGTCTCGAAATCTTACTGAGGGGAGCCAACCAAATCGAAAGTCAGATTTGCTGGAGTAAGTTCCCTCCAGCTTATCTTGTGTTGTATTAAGTTAAAGAATGTTGCTGATTACAGCTAGTGCAACAGGTCTTAAATGTTTTTGACGGTCTTTAAAGTCTTGAAAAGGTATTAAAATTCTAATATGCCCGCTTCTAATATGGCCCAGCTGGGCACAATGACCCTAGGCAGGCTGAATCAAAAAATGCAAAATAAAGAAAAAGAAGAGAAATAACTTTATTAATCCCAATTGGTGTGCCAAAAGGAAATTCCTCTGATTTAACCCATCTCAGGTTACCAAGAGCAGGGCTAATAAAGCCCGGGGGCAGTGGTGGGGTTAAGCACCTTGCTCAAAAATACAGTCATCCGAAAAATTATTCATACCTTTCAATTAAAAAAGGAAAAAAATCAGCTGCTAGTGAAATAAACTGAAATTGACAAATTCAATAATAAATAAAAATGTTATTAAAATCATGACACTGATTTTGAATTGTCGATTGAAAGAATTATAATTAAAAACACATACAAAAAAAACAAGTAAACAAGCCTGATGAGGGGGGCCCCCCCCCCCGCTCCAAAGCTAAAATGTTGTTGAGCAAAACTTTGGGGCAATCACTGCAATCAGGTGTTTTCTGTAACGTCCAATCAGATGTCTGCACCTGTTGACAGGTAAGTTGGTCCGCTGTTTCAGGGAAAGGTGCTCAAATGTGTCTGGGACAGTTTTTTTTGTTTGTTTTTTTTCCAACCACAATTCAAAAGAAATATTTAATTTTACTGAATTATAATTTTGTAATTTTTTATTTATTATTAGTTTCTTTAGTTCCTTGTTATTTGAATTACTATTGTGACTTTAACCTTTTCTTTAATTGAAGGGTATGAATAATTTTGAAGACAACTGTACATAAAAGACACACGGAGACAAATGAAAAGTGAAGCCTTTGCGTGTTCCACTCAGCACCAAACACTCGTAGACCTTTAACTTTGGGTGGATGTGAAACCTGTGGAAGTCCATCTTTGAGCCATTAACTGTGGCTCCTGATCCCCTGTGAGGGAGTCATCTGGCGTCAGAGGCCGTTTTTATGGCTTCATATCAGCATCTAGAACATTTGCATTGACGGCCGGTTCATGCTCCTCGTAGTAAATCTGCAGCCAAAGTCCACTGCTTTCCCTCCAACATTTAACACGCATCACAGCAGAGGAAGTGTGTCTGGATGGGTGTGAGGGGGGGGGGGGAGTACTCAGTCCTGGAGAGAGGAAGCAGCTCCGGCCATGTCTACAACACACGCGGGAAGCTGCACGAACACACACACCTGACTTCAGGAATGTTCTGAGTCCGAGCCCGAGCTTTAGCTGGACAAATTTAGAGTTCACTGCAGATAAATTGTTAATATTTCTAATGTTTAACATATATTATTACCAAAAACACATTTTAACAATAAGATCTTACTTAAAACAATATGTAGTAAATGTGAACATTTAAACATTTTACCAACATTTTACAAATTAAAAGTCCTGTAAACGTACAACAATAACAGTGAGGGACAGGCCAAAAACCTCACAGTCATCTGCAAAAAAAGTAATTTTAATTATTTAAAATAATATTTTATTGACTTTAATTTGATGTTATAATAAGGAGAAAAGACTTGGTAATGTTATATTTTTAAATTACATATTCATTTGCAATTGTAGTTGTATGACTGCTTCCTTCTTGGGCAAGGCACTGATTTCATGGAATGACACATCTATCTGGTACTTTCCCTTTGAGTTTTTGAAAATCTAAAGTTGTATTTGCAAATTTTCTTTAGTTTTCTGTTAATAAAGAAGATAAAAGTCTAAAGAAATCTGCTAATCACTGGGAATGCTGCTGTTTTTCTGGCTGTCTGCAGCAGATTAACAGAAAGGTTTACGTTGGCAAACTGGCAAAAAGCTGAAGGTCGTGTTTTTAAAGAGGAAATATTGAGAGACATTAACATGTAAAATATCCTGACGGGACTACGTTGGACTGCCCCCCTCCTGTAACACAAACAGAAAGGATTATGCAAATGATAACAACTGCCAGTCCAGACACCTGCACAAACACACACACGTTTTTACATCCACCACAGGGCTGAAATCTTCTGAGGAATATTATCAGCCGTGACTGCATGTGGGTCAGACCGTTAGAGTTTATAAAGTCAAGTTAACATCTTCATCGGGCCAACCCGAGCGGGAAACGTGTTCATGGAGAGCAGATTACGGTGGCGACATACGTTTTACCAGTCCTCACTTATTTCAAGGGCAGGTAGAAAAACACTTATCACCATAAAATAGCTTCATTTTCCAGCTTCAACCACCAGCAGGTGTGTGGAATGGTGGAAGTACATAGCTGTGTGTACTTTTACACACAGCAGAATGTACTCTCTTTTTAACTTGCTGTAATTTCAACAGTTTTAACACAAAAACAACTCACAGCTATTTTATTCAGGAAAACCTTGTGGTCCCATGATGGGATAACAGGTGATCTGGATTTTCACCAAATTAAAAGTAATAGAAATATAATAATAGTAATGAAAATAATAATAACTAAGGTGAACTTTCAGGGCATTTTCACAAGCTGTGTCCCAATCGGAGGTCTGCGCACTTCGAAGTGCGGATTCATCGGCTGCATACGTCACACCGGCGCACCAAGTGCCGTCCCAATTCAGAAGCCTGCGAAGGAGCGTCCGAATCCACCCTCAAAACCTGCACTTCATTTGGCCTGAAACGAAGGCTGCTGCCGGTGTATCCTTGCCTGTCCCAGAACTTATTTCACATAACACAAATGCAGCAGGAAACTCTGAGCTAAGGTATTTGTCACCCACTAATATTCAGTAAAATGGAGTTTACCCGGTGCAGAGTCAAAAACAGACGTATGACACTAGGAACATTTCCGTACCTGTAGGTAAATTTAGAAAAATGTTTTCTCAGAAGCTAGAATATGGGTACTTTATAAGGCCAGAAGTAGCTATCAACTAAGAGAAGCAACTGGGTCCAAAGTGTTAAAGGAATAGTACACCCACAGAATGATGTGCCTTATTTTCTACTCACCCTCAGGGTACCTGCAGCATTTAAGACTCTGTGTAGCCTTTTTCAATATCTCTAAATAGCAGTCCCTCGGAGTATAATTATAGCTAATTAAAGTTTTTGTCATCCATAACAATCATAGTAATCATAGTAATAATCACCTGTACAATTTTAAATATATGTTTGACCAATATTTGTACAATAATTATTCATGTATTGTTAGCATATTTGATTGTTGTCATAATCTGTATTTTATTGACTTTTATTCATCATTTTTAATTGGTTTAATTGTACTTTATTAACTCATACAGCCATAAGGTACAAAAATGGACCAGGACCGAAGGTACAGAAATGTCTTTCAAAAAGGAACCCCCACAGCGACAAGCTTTTTACCCTTTCAAGGCCTCCCCCCCCTCCCCTTACTCCCCTCCGCTCCCTCCCTTTCTCCCCGCCCCCCGCCTCCCCATCCACCCCGGTCATCCCTTGCGCCCCCCACCCTAGAGAAAACACACACGCGATGAGAGCTAATTACACTTTTGTAGCAGCGAACAACTTGTTTTCGGCCATTTCCTGTCGTAACGAGACGAGGGCGGCTTCCTTCTACCTATGGGAGGCAGCCAATCACGAAATCAGAGAAGGACCCGGAAAAGCTGCCGTGGACCCAGCCTCTCTCAGTAACAAAACACGAACTAAGCAACCAGAGGAAACCAGCAGAAGCATTCAAAATAGAGAACACAGAAAATAAAAAACCAGGAAGACAACTTTAAGTACAAACTGGTACCTCTATTTTTGAGTGTGGTACCTGAAACAAAAAAGATCCATAAAAGTCTACAAAAACTTGTCAGTATTCCTCTATACTGCTTGTCCAATGTAATCCAACTGTCCTGAGTGGGTAGCGTCCATAATTTACTCCAAACGACATCATTTAATATATTTTTATAGCCTAAACAGTAGAACATTATACTTTCGAGATTTGTGCATATGCAAGTTCACAACACTATGGAAGCCGTGCCATTCAGCGCTTACTCTCGCGATGATGCAAGCGTAGAAGAAGAAATTTGCTGTTTACATTGTGCTAAAAGTGCCAGAGCTGCAGACAAACCAGGACAAACACAAAAGGGGTTGGCTATTAATTTAAAAGAAAGAAAGAAAGAAAGAAAGAAAGAAAGAAAGAAAGAAAGAAACCTCGTCTGCTGCGGCTTCCGACTGCCATGAAAGAAAGAAAGAAAGAAAGAAAGAAAGGAAGAGTTAAGTTTTAAAGATTAAGAAAGAAAGAAATAAAGTAAATGATGTCGTTTGAAGTTAATTCTGACGCTACCCCTCAGGACCTCAGGAGGAATATTGCCCTTTTGTTTCAGTCGCCGGGACTCCATTATAAGAAAGTTGGGGGAAAACGAAAACCTTTCCGATCTCCGGCTGCATTTGGAGTGCACAGACTTCGAAGGACACTGCATAGCCTGTTTAGTCCGCACACTACTGGTAGTGTGCAGACTCTGAAATGGGACATACCTAAAGAACAAATCCTGCACAGTTCATTGCCATGACAACATGATACACAGAAGTCGCAGGTCCTGTTCAGGACATAGAAAAGTATGCTGATGTATGACCAGCTGACCTGCTGTCTCCATCACTGATTTCAGGAAACATTCAGACCACAACAGATTTAAAATGTAACCGAGAATCTTGTATTTCAAGCACACACACAAACACACATTTGTACTTCTATTTTTGTGAGGACAGACATTAACCCTTGCCCCAACCCAAAAGAAAACCTAATTGTAACCTAAACTCTTAAACCAAACCGTACCTTCAAAAAGGGGCCTTTTTTAGTGAGGACCGGCCAAAATGTCCCCACTTTCCAAAAAAGTCCTCACTTTGTTGGTTAAAGACGCAAAATGGTCCTCACTGTGATGCCTGGACAAGTACCAGGTACACACACACACACACACACCACTTCCAATGTACAATTACTTTAACATATTTGATGATACATAAACCATTCAAAGCCAAAGTATTCAGCACTTTAAGAAGATTAATACTGACATTCAACTTTTCTGCATTAAATTCAAATTAATCATTCAGTGGGTGAATTCCAGTCCCCCCGTAGCCCTAGCCCTTGGCTCCTCTAACCCTTCGATTTGCCCATTCATGTGAAGGGGTAGTGGTGCCCCAACTCTGGTTCAGACGGAGGGGGAGGGGGAAGTGGTAGGGCTATCTGGCCCTCGGATCAGAGATTTTCCATGAGCACACTAGAAAACGAGATATTACCCACAATTTCATCCGAAATACGGTCAAAATGATGAGGAAACTGGCAGCCAAAGAAACGCACAAATATGAGTATTTTTGTGCAAATAAAATATGAAAATCACTATGTTAAGGTCACTTTAATGCAGGGGTGGGGAACCTTGGCCCTCATCCTGCAGGTCTTCCACTTGTCTTTGCTCCTACGAGCAAGGAACGTGCGTTCGTTGGTTGTACTGGACGCTGGTTTAATGACAAATAAAGTTTTCTGATTCTGATTCCACACCTGATTCAAATCAATGAGTCTGTGCAGAACTTGATTGGCTGTAAGATCCATTTGATTTGAATCAGGTGTGCTGTGGGGAGAAATGAAAAACCTGAAAGGAGCCCTTGAGGACCAGGGTTCCCCACCGCTTCTTTGATGTATTACAGACAATTTTATTACTAATGTAAAAAAAATAGCTAGTTTCGTAACGTTACGTGCTCATTTCTGTAAGGTTAACTTGAGTCGAAGGTGTCTTCCTTTCATTTTTACATTTTTCAGCCCAAAGACAAAAAAATAATCCAATCGCCCAGGAAAGGGAGATTATCTCTTTTTTTTTATGTTGCCTTTTCCCGTTTTTTCTCCCCCCTTTTTTTTTCCCTTTTCTCTTGTTTTTTTTTGTTTTTTTTTTCAAATTTCTCCCCTTTTTTTTTTTTATTTTTTTTCTTAGTCCCCTTTTTTTTTATATTTCCCCCCTTTTTTTTTCTTTTTAAAAAATTTAATTTTTTGTTTTTTTTATTAAATAAAAAAGGAAGATGTTTTTTATCCGAAGAAGAAGAAATATTTTTTCTTCCTAACAAAGGGAGGTATAATCCCCTTTGCTGTTGCAGACAGCATCGTGAACTCTTCCGGAAACAGCCATGATGTCAGTTTACTGTTCCATGAACAACTATTTGTGACGCATGACGACTTTGAAGGGTTGTACCATTTCTTTTGGGAATAAGTCAATAGCTCGCAAAGTGCTAGGACCAAGGGGCAGGGCTAGGGGTAGAGGATGAAAGTAGGAATTGGAATTGGGCCAATATCTTTCAGTCATTGACCCATCAATCAACATATTGTTCAAATTTTCACTAATCCTAAACCTAAAACTGAATCTTATTCCACTTTTACCAAGAGAAACTTCAAATTTCTCATTCAAAGCTGAACTTCAGATACTTTATTATTCTTAAAGGTAGGGATGTTCAATATTGGCTTTTTCATCATTATCCAATATTGTCCAACTCTTAATGTCCAATATCCAACATATACCAATACCGCTCTATGTAGACAACAGTGAGGTGGTATCTCTCATATTCTGAGAGATACAACTATATTCCGCCCTGAGAGCAAATATCCCAAAATATCCTTAACTCAGCCAGAGGAGTTCATTTTGGACATCTGGCTGCCAGATATCAGATACTAACAGGTATTAGCCAACATGTGGCTAATTCTAATCTTTTTGACAATTTAACCAACAACTTAAAACCAGACATATTATAAGCAGCTTCAAAGCAAGTCCGTCTGTAGCAGCAGCAGCTGCACCGTAGTCACATGACTCTGAAAGGAATGCTGGGATATGAAGTTTTTCCAGGATAACAGGAACTTTTATACATGCTGGACCAACGCTGATGGACCAAGATCTCGTGAGATTTTGTGAGTAAAAATATTGTTCAGAAAAAAATACAATACTGATTAGGGATGCACTGAAAATTCAGCCACCAAAAATTTCCAGTCGAAAATTACCCAAAAGTGCATTTTCGGTTTTCGGACGAAAGACATAAATCACCAAAACAGCACGGCTGAAATAATGCATCCAGCACGCGACTTCTGCACTTTGTTTTTTTATGTGAGAACATATTTAATTTCAGTCTTTCAGCAGCCAGTCAGTTATAAGCCTGTATATTATTATTTGTTGTGGTAGTACTACAGAGAAAAATTGAAAAGGCATTATGTAGTGTACACAAGTGGGGTCAAACTGAATATTTTATTTTGAATTTTTATACTGTGCATTACTGTAATGTCAGTGGAAAGTAAATATTTGGATACTTTTGTAACTGAATTTTTGCAATGCCTTGATTTTAGGGAGGTTAGTTCACATCGTAGCCAAAAATGCTATGGTTCTATTAAATGTGACATAATAATTTCTTTCAGTGTTTCCGTTTTCGGCCTTGGTTTGCTCATTTTTTGTTTTCTGTTTCAGTCAAGAATTTTCATTTCGGTGCATCCATAATACCAATATTTTCCAATATCACATTTTAATGCCGATATCAGTCGATTATATCGGACATCCCTACTTAAAAGAACGTCTTCAGTCAGTCATCTAGTTTTTCTTCTGAAAAAGCATTTTCAAGTTTTATGTTCATTTCCAGGATGATACTCAACGCCAAGTAGGAAGCTAATAACACGAGGGAATGTTGGCTCTATGTGCTCACCCTGGGCCGTACGAAGCATCCCATCATTCCATCACCAGCGTCGACTAAAAACTAAACACTGTTCAGTTTGACTGAAACTAGTTCCTTAGCTTGTTTTTCTACTTTTGTTAATTCAACTTTCTCTCCAAAATCCAGGAAAAAGCCAAATCTTTCATCGTATGTGAGGCAAAACTGTGGAGAGAAAAACCATCAGATATGAGACGACAGCGATTCCTATCAGAACGAGCAGACTTCTGGCTGACCTACGAACACATCTGTACGTGGACGCGATGCTTCCGCTCTGTGACATCATCGCCCAGCTGTAAATACACGTTCACCCACAGGAACATGAAAGATGTCCGCCTCCAGACCGGAGTCAAGTCCCCACAGCAGTCAGGATCAGATGGGGGATCTCCTCCATCATTCAGATGTAAATTTCCATCTTAAACAAACATGACTGCCTCCTAAAAGGCTGCTGATGCTAAATATTCTCCTCCAGTCTTTGTGAAACGTAATATTGGACAATAAACGGGCGTTTAATTCCTGCTGACTCGCCGGCTGCACAGATGAAAATAACATCGTGGTACCTGTCGGCCCGTGCCAGCAGCCGAGAAGCAGCAGGAGCTCCAACATCTTCTGCTCTGCTCATTTCTCTGAATAAAAAATGCTGATGGATCCAGCTGCTGCTGATATTAACTCATCACTTATTAAATATGCTTTTTGATGCTTTACAGTAAAAACAGCTGTGTCTCTTCATGATGACATGTTTGACAGAACTTTGTAAAACTGTCACGGAACCCACTGGGATGATCTGTAGACCAGGATCAGACTCTTCCTTTGTTTCATGGACACGACATGAACTGCACAAACAAACAGTGTCATGGTGTTTTGTTTTGTTTGTTTTTCAATCTTTTTTTTTTTAGAAAATGGGTGTAACTGGCCATGTTTAGCCTTAAAAACAGATTTGTTATGGTAAAAAAAAAAAAATGTTATTCATTATAATGTGAATACAGTCATCACACAGTCATCCTAAAAATTATTCATACCCTCCAGTAAAAGAAAAGGCTAAATTCCCAACAGTAATTCAAATAACAAGAAACTAAAGAAACTAAGAATAAATCAAAATTCACTAAATTATAATTTAGTGAAATAAAATGTTGATTTTGAATTGTGGTTGGCAATAATAATAATAATAATAAAATAATAATAATAATAATAATAATAATAATAATAATAAAAACTGTCCCTGACACATTAGTGCACCTTTCCCATGAACAGTGGACCAAAATACCTGTCAACAGGTGTCAAAGTCTTTTTGAACATTAGAGAAAACACCTGATAATTGTGTCAATGACCGTATACAGTATATACAGTCATCCTCAAAATTATTCATACCCTCCAGTTTAGATTTTAAAAAAGGGGGAAAAAAATCAGCTGTAAGTGAAATACACTACTCACAAAAAGTTAAGGATATTTGGCTTTTTGTATGATGTCAGAATGAATCTAAAATCCACGACAACCTTTCCAGGTGAACTGAATTAGACTTTCTCTAAACTTTTCAACGCACATGTACATTGTTCAATGGTTAAATATTTATTCTGCATCATTCTGTTCTCCAAACACCAAAAGTTGAATATCCCTAAGTTTTTGTGAGTAGTGTAAGTTGAAATTGACAAAACTAATAATAGATTAAAATAAAATAAATAAATAAATAAATAGAAATTCGATGAAAATCATGACATTGATTTTGAATTGTGGTTTAACAGAAATCTGGAAAAAAAAAACCACTGTGACCAAAATGATCACGGTTATCATTTTTATCATGGTATTATGGAAATATCCCCCAGCATCTTTAAAAATATCCAAAATGGGTCAATATGTTTACTTTGTCTTTTTTAAAGGGGGAAAAATCTCAAGAGAACTGTCCATGTGGGCGCCTTCGTTCCCTTCAGCCATGTTTTCATGAATTAATCATTGAAAACTAGGGCTGAACGATTATGGAAAAAATTATAACCACGATTATTTTGACTGATATTGAAATCACGATTAATATACACGATTATTTATTGATTTTTATAAAAAAGTGTTTATGAAACCACATAACTCAACTTGAAATATAACTTAAAAAAAAAATTAAACCGAAAATAAATTAGAAACAAGTAAAGGAGTAAAATAAGAATGTTATTCAAAATAATAATAGCAATAAAAATGAATACTAAGTCTACATGCATTCCTGTTCTATACTCCCTGCAGTTTGCTTCCTATAACTCTACCAGTTTGTTCACATCAGGATTAATCGTTTTTCTTCGATTACAGTGTTTTTATGATTGTGAAAAGGCAAAATTGAAATCACGATTAAAATTCGATAAATTGTCCAGCCCTATTGAAAACTGCAGCTGTTGCTGCTTTTCCAGCCAATGAGCAGCATCACTGGGAGTCAAAGTGCAGTAATTAGTTTAACGCTAATTAAAATTTGAAACGGTATTACTAATCGTTGGGAATTTTATCACAGTTAACCATTTTACCGGTAATCGTTACATCCCTACTGCAATCAGGTGTTTTCTGTAATCTCAGCAAAAACACTTCTGCACCTGTTTACAGGTATTTTGGTCCACTGTTCATGGAAAAGATGATTGGTGAGAGTAATACTGCGACCCGGAAGCTGTGCCATTCGTCTGACGTTTACAGCAGGTAGCTAACAATTACCCTACTAGCAGTTAACAACATTCAGACATCGACATACTGTTTACTTGTGTTTTATGACATGATGGAGAATCTGTAGCTGCTGTCTGCTAAACACCGGAGTGGCTCGTGCACGTTGTTCTGTGGTCGAGGAGGTAGCTGTGAATATAGCAGGTTGGTCTAACGCTTGTGCATTATTCCAAAACTCGCTAACAGTCTCTGCTTTCTGAAATGCTGAAACATTTTTTATAGCACTGTTAATTGGGGGGCATGAATAATTTTGAGGACGACTGTATACACACATGTATTGTTGCTGATCATGTCCATCTTTATGACCACAGTGAAGCATCTTCTGGCTAAAGATAAATGTCAGCAACGTCCTTTTCTGTGGAGGTTTCTTATGGTTGTGAGAAATCTTGCTGTGTTTTTTTTTTTTTTGTCTTTTAATTTACTTATTAACCAGATTGCAACAGCAACTATTTCAGCTGTAGAACTGGACTAAAATCAGAAGCATCCCATCCCAACGTGATGTTGAGACGCTGGTCTACACCTTTACTGATTCCAGGTGTCCAAACAATTCCTTCATCTCTTCACCAAACACACATTCCTCTCGTCTCAGCCTCCAACACTGGCTACCGGTTAAATTTATAATCAAATCCAAGACAATCCCTCTCACATGCACTGTCATGATCCAGCCCCGTAGTCCCCTCGTTCCTCATCAGCCCACAGTTCTCTTCATGCTCTGAGTTCTGCTTCTAACTCCCAGAACTTCCAAGACCAGATTGTGAGAAAGAGCCTTTATTTTCCAGGTTTCTGCTGAAGTTTGGGTTGAGGATTTTCTACTTTGGTAACCAAATTAAAAAATGACTTCTTTAGATCTATTAATGCTCATTTAGATTTGTGCTCTTATCATTGTTTATATAAAAAAATCAGTGTTTACTGCGACTTGTTTCTAGAGCTGGTATTAATTCTCTGGGTGGGACTTCAAATGCCCAGAAAGAGCTGAATGAATAAAGTTGCGAGCAGGCTCTCTGTGAAATCGATGGTGCATGAACATGTCAGCAGATATTACCAAGTGTTTACTGTCACTGTGCACGTGAGCGTGTGCTGGTGAGAGTTTGTCCTTCCTGCTGACCTGCACGCCGCTTTCCCACTCACTTCCTGCAGATTCATGCACAATGAGGAGCTTCATCGGCCGTTCTCACCATGTTGGGAAGATGATATAGATGCATTTGATGGCCCGATCTCCATTATCCCCCTTAGCCCTTCACCTCTGTTTTACACGTTTACTTGTAGGGGTGTCTAAACCCTGTTAGGACAGAGGGGTAGGGGTGTCTCAGTCCGTTGATATTTTCTCTTTTTTTATAAAGGGGGAGATTTATCTTTTTTTTTGGTGTGTTCTCGTTCTTTGGCGGGGTTCTCAGGTCTGTTAGGACGGAGGAGTAGGAGGGGTGTCTCAGGTCTGTTAGGACGGAGGAGTAGGGGTGTCTCAGGTCTGTTAGGACGGAGGAGTAAAAGTGTCACAATCCAGTTAGGACAGAGGGGCAGGGGTGTCTCAGTTCTGTTAGGACAGAGGGGCAGGGGTGTGTCAGTTCTGTCAGGACAGAGGGGTAGGGGTGTCTCACTCTTGTTAGGACAGAGGGGTAGGGGTGTCTCAGTCCTGTTAGGACAGAGGGGTAGGGGTGTCTCACTCTTGTTAGGACAGAGGGGTAGGGGTGTCTCAGTCCTGTTAGGACAGAGGGGTAGGGGTGTCTCAGTCCTGTTAGGACAGAGGGGTAGGGGTAATGGCCAGTCCCAATACACCCCCTCACTCTCCTTATCTCTAAGTTTTACGCCTTCCCGTGAGGGTGGTGGTGTCCCAGTTACTCTTGGCACATAGGGGAAGTGGACATAATGAGGGGTAAGTGGTCTGAATCTAGCCTTAAGGATATAAGGGTAGGGGTACACCCCTTAAAATGAAGACATGAGACAAATTTGTGAATCACTGGCAAGATGGCTGCTACTGAGTATAAAAAGAAGAATCCATAAGTGTAAAGATTTTCACCATAAAAAAAGTTTTAAAATGTATGACAACCATTGTATTGTCTAGTTTTAGCTCATTTTCTTTTTAAAATGCACATGAAAAGATGTCGAGACCCACGCTGAAGTTTCAGTAACAAACAAACCAGCGGTGCTCTACAGTGATAGCATGATCTAGGGTTGGGCTACGGCTCATTATATAGCCCAATAACAAAAACAATATAGGAATCTAAATTTTTTTTTGTTTGTTTGTCTGTTTGTTGTTGTTGTTTTTTGGGGGGTGTAATTAAGTTAATAAATAGTTCATAATAAAATTGCAATACAAAAATGCATTGTGAAATGACGAACTAAACAAATAAAAGGTTGCAGGTACTAAATACAGTATTTCTTTGATTTTCCAATTTTGATATGTTCATGTTATCTGCTAGGCGCTTTACTGCGGTATTGTATGTCAAGATGCGCTGCATGTCCATGCACGCAGCAGTACCTAAATAAAAACATGGAGGGAGACGGTGACGAACGCGTTTCAGACCAGGGTAATCAGTTCTCTACAAGATGACCAGCCAAACAAACTGGGCAGCTTGTACCTAAAACAGGATCAACTTTTGTCGCATGGATGTGGTTTGGATATAAAAAGACCACCGCAGACCAGACAACAGAACTTACAGCAGTTCCCGGGGGGGTTTTTCTGCACAACACCAGGTGTGCATCCAAAAGACGCCCCCAGGAGCTGGCATACTTTACAAACAACTGTCATCCGGTCCTCGTCTGTCTTTTTATATCCAAACCACATCCATGCGACAGACATTAATCCTCCTTTAGGAACATGCTTCTCGGTTTGATGTGCCGGCGTGACATCGCCATGCTAACATACCTTGGGCAGCTGGTGACGTTTGGTGCTGTAGTCCACAGAGCGGCTTCAAGCAGAAGTCTGCTTCAGAAATTTATAGTGAGTGATGTCACAGTGTGGAGACTCTGAGAGCAATGTCTGAAATTTCCTAAATCTTTAACAGCGACTGTGTTAAAACCATAAGAGACAGAAAAATCCCCCTTCAAACAGTAAAAGTTTTATATTTTGTGACCTGTTTAAACGTTGAATGAAGTTTCTAGATGAAGGCATGCCTGAGTTACAGGGCTCACAAGTAGGCTTGGTTTTTCTCATTTTGGCAGATTGCAGTCCAATTTTAATGCGATAAATTCTGCAGTTCTTTGCCATTTTTGGTAAAAACAGTGCAAAGAATCAGTAGCAGAAGTCATAGGACGCTTCGTCTGATCGAGCTACATGAGATGATGCATTTTTATAGGCAGAAAAAAACAGAATAATAAGCAGATTACATGCATGAGGTGGTTGTTGGCTTCAGTCTCTTGTGTGCTGGCACTCATAATAAAAATGTTCTCTTTATCTCTGATGAAATCTCTCTCATTTCATTTCAATAAACGTCCACAGAAGCATCCTGTTCAGCGCAGAGTCAAACCCTGAAATGAGGCATGATTTGTTGTGGTCTCCGACACACCTTTGATCCAACATGTGTTTTCCTCGTCACACACATTCAGCTGTTTGGACAGTAGCAGCACAGCCGTGATTACAGCAGCATATGGCTGAAACAGCTCGCCTTCAAACACGCTCTCACCAGAGGGAAGAAGCTGACCACCTTCTGTTTACACGCGCGTCCTCGTCCAAACTAGCTGGAACATCTGTGAACCATCGCCGTGATGAAGACGTATCCCCTCTGTGTTGTGTGTGAGAGTGTTGCACGACCTCTTCATCATCCACACAACACAGACCGGAGGCCACCATTAATCAGACAGTTCAGAAGCTGAAAATGTTCAATTAAAGCCAGACAGAAAACCACAGCATCATCATCATCATCATCAGAAGTAAAGGCAGCAACATGAAGCTTTAATTCCAGGTTTTTGTTTCCAGCTCATTCTCTCAAGGAAACCTGGAAATGGTGCTTTTGTGCTGATGTTAAAACAAGTCAATGCTGTAATTAAAGCACAGAGGAGGAACATCTCCAGTGTAAAATCTGATTTATGAGATAAACTCTGTCAGAGTAATTCCAACAACATTGAGAGTAAAATGACCAACAGTGCTGGTGAAAATGTTCCGCGTTAAAACAAGTCTTCCCTTTTCAGTGTCATAGAAAAATGACTGTCAGTTATTCTAAAGAGTAGAGTTGGATCTCAAAGGGAGACCTTGAGTGCCTGTTTTTGTTTGAATATTTCCCATCATGCTTTGTGATTCCCCCCTGTTTGAATGGCAGTAAAACAAATGAGAATTATTACGTTGACAACCAGCGTTGCCAACTTAGCACCTTTGATGCTATATTTAGCGAGTCTTCAGACCCCTAAAGTCGCCTTTTTTTTTTCAAAACGCGACAAGCGACAAATCTAGAGACTTTTCCTGATGTTATGGGAGACTGACGTGAAAGCACGTTTTATTTACACTCTTAAAACAAATGTGTTGTTTTTCTACACAATTTATGTGTAACAGCCTAGATGACACTTTTTGTGTTGTTTTTGACACATTATGTGTAGATCCATCTAGGTGATTGGGCACACATTGAATGTGTTAAATTATCGACCAATCACATTCGTACTTCAACATCTCTAACCGTCATCTTCTGGAAATTTCCATTTCTGCTCACTTTGAAAGTAACTGCCATCACGGGATGTCCGCAGCGGGAAACCAAAGGTAAATGTGTTTTTCCTTTCTTTTTTTCTTTCTTTTTTTTTTTCTTAATTTGCTTTAAGTTTGTTAGAAAATTAGTTTGACATTACATTGTATTTGGTAATGAGAATCAATCTGTTGCCGAATGTACCGGTCTAATGTAACACCGGGTGAACTAACAGATTGCTTGAGATGTCATTTGAGGCTTGCTATTTTGGGTTTGCTTGCTATGATAAAACAATTGAAATTATATTGTGTAAGACTCAGTAACAAAGACACTTGCGAGTATTTATTAACACCAAGTGTGGGGCTGCCATTTCTGCCATCAGCACTGCGGTAATCAGGCTAATATTAGCAATGAGCTAGCATACTAATCTCGGTCACGTCAGCTAGTTTTGGCGCCAGTAAGTAGTTTGGCTAGTTAGCTGTTTTGCCAGTGCTTTTTTGTATAGCTTTCAGAAACTGCTAAGCGTTTCTCATTTTAAACCAGCAGACCAAAACATAAAGAGGATTTAGAGGTCAGGGTTTTATCTTGTCTTTGCCGTTTGTATTTATTCTCACGCCTTACCACTTGGTGGCGGTAATGTACCTGTGACGTTGTTTGCCAACCACCATAAACACACACTACGAAGAAGAAGAAAATAGTTTATCGACAGGATGCGTCGCTGGCGACACTAAACAACGTACATTCTTTGAATTACCGTATCTCTTCAAGCTTTTAAGCTATCGACAGTTCCAACGGATTTTGAAAGCTGAGAAATGTAGCCTCGCGCCGGTAAACGGAACATTACGGACAGATTCCACATCCTCCACTCCCCCCTGCACAACACAGCAGCTGTGTTGTTGATGGTAGCTATGGCAGCGCTCACACATCACACTTAAAGGGTTAAAGTTAAGCAGCTGTTTAATTTTACACATTCTGTACAGCCTTAACATAAGTAACAGGGGAGTTAGTTGGCTAAATCTCCATCACCTCAGTAAAATGGTTACACCTTCCACTAGTCCTGAACAGTTTTTAACGTTTCTGTGAGAGGGACCAGAGAGCAGCTGTCATGTTATTGTTAACAGGTATACCAGCGGGAGAAAATGCCCTCGACTTTTAACTAAGTTCTATATTTCCTTTGATATCACTTACTTTTGAAGCTTAAAAATATAGTAATTTTACTATACTGTAAATTTTACTATACTGTAAAACCATAACTTATATGGTTAGTTTTAACCAACTTTTATGCTGACACCTTCTGAAGCACAGTCTGTAACCAGTGACATCAAATTTACCATCTTATCATTCTGCATCAGCCAAATTTATGCATCTTAAATTCATGTAATCCTGATTCTTTATTATGAGGACTTTTTTATGAGTGATGAAAACATTTTTTAAAGAAGTGTGTTGTCCTTTTACCTTGAATAGAACTGTGGTTAATGAGGGATTTCAAACTCTACTATTGGCTAATCCTGTTTCACTTTAGTTTTCTTTTTTTCCCCTCTCTCTCCAGCCTGCTCTCCAACCAAATAGTCAGGAAAGTCAGAAATTTTCTGCCTGCCCATGATGATGACAGACATGACTGTAGATATGAGGCACTTGAGCGACTTGTCCATAGAAAGGCTCCAGCAGAATGCTCCATGTAAGGGTTACAGTCAGCGATCTTGTGGAGAAACGAGGATTGTAAGTAACTTGGTCAATTAATACCAGATAGGCCATCATATATATATATATACATATATATATATATATATATATATATATATATATATATGTGTGTGTGTGTGTGTGTGTGTGTGTGTGTGTGTGTGTGTGCGCGTGTTAAATGGGTAAGTTGCCTCAATCAATGACCATGACCAATAAAAGGGTGAATAGAAATGACTCAAATATAGTTAGTTGTACATTTAACTGATAATTTGAAGAGAATTGGCATAAAAATTTGTAAATAAAGGATCACTGCTTAAGTCAATTTTGAACACAGCCCTTGAATATCAGTCTCTGTAACTGCATTACTTATTGTTTGGTAATTAATAGGAAATTTTACAATAAATATCAAGCTTCAGTTTCATTTTAATGTAAGTCACACTTGTTTGTTCTGAAACATTTTGATAAGATGCACTACTTCACCCTAAATAATTTTCATATTTAAAAATAATACCTGGTAAGCAAATTATCAACTGTTCTTTTTTTCAACCAGTTACTAAAAAGTGTTTGCAAGGAATTGCATCAGGGATCTGTTAAACCAAAACAAATAGTGCTGGACTGATATTGACTAAATGCATGTTTTATTTTCCCAGACTTTAATAAAGTGTTTGATGGGAAGGCTGACATTTTTCTACGCAAATGGGAGAAAAAAATCGTTCCCAGATTGATGAGGATTGCTGCCAAGGAGATGTCTGGGGATCTATTGAAGCCACTGTCTACCGGAAACGACAGTGATGGTATGTTGTGTGACACACTGAAGTACAGAAGTTGCCATGCAATTAGAATATACAAGCAAGTTCAATAGATTTGGAACACCTTGCTTTTGGAAAGGGAGCGATCTCTGATTGTCAACCAAATCTCTATATATCTATCATATCTATGCAGATACACTTTGCTTCAAAGTGTTCAGTGTGCTGACACGACTTCTTCCACCGACGGCATCAGGGCGAAGGGGAGGATGGAGTCGCTGCAGTGTGAATTCAGCCGTTCCCTACCTCATGACTTTGCACCAGTATGTGTCTTAATTTTAATTTTCTTTGAGCTTCACCATTGATAATTCTTTTGATTTTGTGCGATGTTTTTCCAAGTCTGATTTCATATTGTAATTATTTCAAACCTTATGTGTTACAGCCTGGGACCACCATCTCATCTCTGTCTGAGAAATCAGATGCATCAGCAAATGCCCACCAACCTTGCATCTTGTGCCTAGGACACCCAAGTGGAGCTGCCCAGTATGAGATTGTTGCAAGAAATGACAAGGTTACCATTCCTCTTGGCGATGAAGGACTGACCCGTGCAGTTGACAAGCTGTTCAAGATGTACTGGGTCTGCAACCTTGCCTTTCCTCCTCAGCTGCAGTCAGTGTTTTCTTTCCTTCAGCACATTTATGAGATACCAGCTACTGGTAAGAAAAGATCATAAGTTGCTGAATTCATGTCCAACCTCCACGCTGTGTTATAAGGAAATATGCAAGCTTGTTATTTGAGAGGTGCAGAAGCTTATCCGGCATCTTAGAACCTTCCATGCCTTATCAGAGTCCGAAAACTTAAATTTTTTTGTTCTCAGAACTACTGTAAAAGAACATATGCCAGTCTGAATTCCTACAAAACATCTGAAGAGACCATTCAATAGTCACAGCAAATGAAAACATTGACTTTCGTCCTGGACAGTTTGAGCTTTGTGATAGATCAACTGACAGTGATGAAGAACCATCTCAAGGAGCAGATCTCAAGCTGATGATTTTGCACAGCATTTACCAACTCTTAATGAACTTGCAGCCCAGATATCCAGCTTCACAAAAGAGGCAAAAGATCGGACTATGAATGTTCAAGAAAAAGTGCGTACTTTTAGAGAGGTCCATTTCATCCCACAAGATGATTAACCTTTCACAGCTTTGATGCGGGAATTGGAAAATGGGTGGAAAATGTTTAAAGATGTTGAGAAAAAATGTCTCTTATGAAGCTAACAAAGGTATTCTTGGGACATAGGACTGATACTATGGGGAAAAAATGGACAAATGACACAAGTTCTGATCTCAGACACTTTTTAGGATATTTCTGATATTGACACCATCAGATTTTTTTTCAGCTGTGAGAATTTCCAGCATCTGTATGTTGAGTGTAATAGAAGTACTGATGGGAAAATGAGACTATCACAATGTTGCACAGTTTGCTACTCATCTTCTAAGCAGGTATCTGGATGCCCTGTAGATACAAATTTATTTAGATGATTTAGAAACAACAAATCCTTTAGGTCCTAAAACCAAAAACCCTTCCTGTCCTTGTAGGATCTTTAGAATTCAGTCCGTTGCTCATTGAAAAGCTGAATATAGAAGATGAAGATCTCAACATTTTGAGCACTATCCATATTGCCCACACAGTTACTGTGTTTAGTCAGACCTACAGAACAGGAAGTGTGGTCCCTCTTGACGATGATTCAAGAGGTAAGCATTTGTTTGGTGAAATAGTTCACATTATTCCAAAATGCGAAACAGAGGTGTTACTGTTCGTCAAAATTTTGTCCGTTGTATGTTTTGATGATCACTACTTTGCTTATCAGATGTCCAAAACGGATGTACAGGTATTTGAAATGGTTAGCATAAATGACGTTGCAGACTTCGGACCCTGTCATCATGTTTCCTAGGAGATGAGGTTTATTTTTTGAATCCAAGGTATAAGATTGTTAAGAGTCATTCTGAAAGACAGCTTTTGGAACCTATAACATTACATGTTTTTACTTGTATTAAGACTAGTTTCAAACAGAATGTGGTGACCCAAGTGATAAGATTTTAAATGAAATGCGGGGAAAATGTATTTTGTATTTGTAAATTTTGTTTGGTGCAGAATGTTTTTACTAATTTTTGTACCAAAAAATGTTTGAGTATTTCATTGTTTAAATACGCAATTTAATGATGAGTTTTGAAATGAGAAAGTTACTCAAATGTTTGTTACTGTCATTTTACAATAAATCATATTTTTTTGTATACAGTTTATTCAGATTTCATTTCACTTTAGATTTGACACATTTTTTTAACACAAAAATGTGTCTATATAAGGACAACACATTTTGTGTTATCTTTGACACAGTTATTGTGCTAAAAATCCAACACAAATAATGTGTTAAAATTTTCAACACAGTCAGTGTGTTACTTTTAGCACACTGACTGTGTTGAAAATTTTAACACATTATGTGTGTTGGATTTTTAGCACAATAACTGTGTCAAAGATAACACAAAATGTGTTGTCCTTATATAGACACATTAGTGTGTTGGAAATTGACACAGTTTGTGTTGATATTAACACATCTGTTTTAAGAGTGTACTCTTCTTGCTCCCTCCTTCAAAAACGCAGAGGCTCGGTCCTCACCAAGCGGCAACCTATGGTGGCCAACTGTGAGACCAATGTGGAAGTCCGGAGAAGAGCTAAAAAATTTTAGTTATTTCTTGATCCGCTAGGAGCTGCAAAACATAGCAAATCCCCACAGACTCCCGTGTTAAAAAGACAGACTTTACAGCAGAAATAAACATGTTTAAAGTCTGGTTCAAAACATCGTTTTAGGTTCAATAGGTGAAGTTTACCTTCATGTCAAATGTGAAGGGGGTGAATTTTTTTTATAACTCATCCGTTTAGATGTTATTTGACAGGACAAGGACAAGTAGAAAAAAGAAAAAAAAAAAAAAAATAGATGTTATTTGATTTTGAAATTACACATAATTAGGGGCGTGTCCTTCTGATTGACAGGCAGCAGACCAGGTATCGGCCTGCCTGGCCAGTGGCTAACATTTAGCTCCTTGTTTGCTCTCGGTAAGGTCCACCAACGTTCCTCATGACTTTCACACCAGCAACAGTCCCTGCATGTCCTCCTCCTCATCATCGTTCATCAGGAACTGACTGGTCATCTAATCTGTGCGATGCAGGAAATCACGCCTCTCAGGTGAAGTCTGCTGTCATGTCTGTGAGTAAAAACACATTCCTGGGATCAGGTTGCAGCTTTCCCAGCATGGCAAACGTCCGTGATGCCTGATCCTACATCAGTAAATCTCTCCGGCACGTGCTGCGTTGAAAGTGAAACATAAATGCTTCTCAGTCCGACCCCATGAACTCTGTCACACATCCGGAAAAGAGACCGAACCGGGAACCCAGACATAAATCTGACCTGCTCACTTCTGGTTGAATCAGGTGTGGAGTTTAAGAGCATTTACCTGAAAGACTCAGACTTAGACCCAGTTCCGGTTTTCCTCCCTACCCCTACCTATTCCCCTCAAGTGCTAGGGATTGAATTACTCCCCTAGGAAATGGTACAACCCTTCGAAATCCTCAAGCATCACTGAAAGTTGTCCGCGGCGCAGTAAACTGACATCACGGCTGTTTCTGGAAGAGTTTGCAATGCTGTCTGCAGCAGCAACAATCTCTCTTTCCCGGGCGATTGGATTAATTTTTTGTCTTTGGGCCAAAAAATGCAAAAATGAACGGAAGACGCCTTCCACTAAAGCTTAACGTTAACGTTACAGACATGAACAGATGCAGGTAGCGTCAAGAAACTCACATTTAAAATAAAAATGTCTGTAATACAGTAAAACGACCTTAAAATAGCGATTTCCATTCTTTATTTACAAAAATGCTCACATTTGTGCGGTTTCCTCGCATTTTGCCCGTATTTCACATGAAATTATGGGTAATATACCACTTGTTTTCATGTGTGCTCCTGGGAAATCTCCGTTTGAAGGGCCAGACAGCCCTACCACTGTTCCTGGGGAAGAGATGCACTCTAGCCACTTGTTAAATTTAGTTGATGCAGTAATTTTATGAGGTAATCGTGGTCTCATTTTGAATTGTGCTTCATTTCAGAGTGGAGTTTCACATCACCTCCTTCCTGATCTCAGACGGTTTAAAGAAGAAGGATGGAGGAGGAGGAGGAGGGGGGGGGGGGCAGGAGGAGAGGCCGGGGCAGCATCAGACGCTGTGCTTGTGTTTGTGACCGTGAACGACTGAATACTCTTAAACCTTTCTCTTCGTCTTCGGCCTCATTTGCATATCAGTAATGCCGAGTAATAAATTCCCATTAAGCTCGCTTCATTCAACACACAAAGGGACTTGGTCTGGACTCAGGACTGGTCTCAATGTGGAGCCTTTTCCCAGAGGCAGAGGCCAGGGATGCACGATATAATCAGCCCGCTATCAGTGTCGGCCTATATTAGCCTTAAAACTGAGTATCGGACATTGGCCACCCCACCGATATTTAACCGATATTTCACTGATCAGCTCGCAGTTTCTAAAGACTAAAAGTACAAAACAAAACTTCTTATTCTTCTTCTACTTTAAAACTTCTACAGAGTAAGGGTGGGAAAAAATGTCAATGCACTGAAATATCACAATATTTTTATATGCTGTTATCATGTTGACATTTAAAAACGCGGTATCTATTTTACTAACAAAATCTTGCGCTATTTCATCGTTCTGTTATAAAATCTCGTGGGAATTCATGAAATATCGTGAGATTTTGCAACAGAATGATGAAATATCGCAAGATTTTGTTGCACTAAATAGATTGATACCGCATTTTCAAATGTCTATGATATCAGCATATGAAAATACCATATTTCAGTGTATCGATATTTTTTTACCACCACTATTTTCCAAAGTGTCAGAAACAGATAACAAAACTGCTATTTGCAATGATTGCTTATTTTTTTTCAGCTTTAATATCAGTATTGATATCGGCCACATGAGTTTTAAAATATTGGCATATCGGATATCGGCCAAAAGTCCAATATCGTGCATCCCTAGCAGAGGCAGACAAACTCGGTTCAAACTCAGCCCAACGGCTCCATCAGCGCTGAGAAGGCAGAGAATAACCAGCCGGATCAGGGAAAGAAGAAACCAGTTCACGTACGTCCCGTTTCCACCAGCGGGTCTGGCTCGGGTCGGAACACGTGGTTTTGCATCTCCACAGATAAAACCTGGGACGTTATATCCGACCCGGCCTACTTTTTTGGTACCCTTCATTAGCGGTACTAATCTAACCAATTTGGACCAAAGAGGTGGAGCTAATACACAGCAATACATTGATTCATTGAAAAATCCGTCACTTCCCGCGTGACCCGGCGTAAAAACAAAGCAGAGGTGACTCCTTTGTTTCTGTCACGTGTGGTGCTTTGGTTAAAAGACGTTGCACGGCGATGATGTCACGCGATCACGTAGCAGCGCTATCCCGTTAATACTCCGCCTCCAGGGTAAGGGGACAGTTTGCTGTGGGGAATCAACACATCCGTACCAAAACCCACCCGATCCGGCCCGACCCAGACCCGCGGGTGGAAATGGGGCTGAAGTTAGAGGACGCCAGATAAATCCTCCTTCTCAAGCCGAGTCGAAGACTCACAAATCATCACTTAAATTTACAGCGTAGAAAACATCTCCATCCTAAAGTTCAGATAGAACCCTGAATTTTTGTTTCAGCACCGCAGACCACCAGTTCTTACATGGCGTTGATCGGCCAGTAGAACCAGCTATGATCGAATATTTACAACATACTTTTTCATGTTTTTACTGTCGCATCTGGTGCAGGAAGAGAACTGAGCGAAGTTCTAGGTTCTAAGTAAAGGCCACGCAGGACCTGGTTTCTAGACTGGAACAAATCATATGGCCTCTCCTTGTGATAACTGATTGTTTTTGTAAACAGTTTTACAAAAACCTCAGAGACACATTATGATGTAAACAGCTGTTTATAACTTTGCTTTTGAAATTAATAAATAATCTCAATTAGTGATGCATGAAATGAAAATTTTCAACCGATATTACTGATCATTTTTCTGCTTTTCATGGCCAACACCGATACATGTACCAAATATTAAAGCTAAAATACTACTAACAAAATCTTGCAAGACATTTTTAGTAGAAATATCGGTTTGATAAAAAAAACTGATACTAATATTTTCCAATAACACATTTTAATGCAGATTTTTGGCCGATAATATCAGACATCTAGTAAATATGAATAAGTTATGGTCAAACTAAAGTAAAAACGTTCTTTCAGCCATTTTTGGCATTTGTTGTTCGGTTTCAAGAAAGAAAACAGAAAGAAAGAGATTTTATTTTCCAACCATATCAGCAGTCCAAGCAGATATAAAGCATGAAAAAAGTGAGGTCAAAGAACAGACGATACCCTCTAACACACATGAAAAAGATGAGAATGTTCTCCAGATACAGTATGCAAGGTCACACAGACAGGAAGTGATGTCACTCGTAGAGATATGTGCATGTGACCCGTTTCATCCTGGCCTGTTCTGCAGGAGTGGGGTCGCAGTACGCCTGGCGTGGCTGCTGTTCAACATTTCCAGACATGTAGATGTTAAAGGTCAACATGCAGCCCTGCTGGAGCCATTAGCCCCACTACCACACACACACACACACACACACACACACACACGAACACCGACAGACCAGCACACACACCTGACGATGAGCCAGCACCACAGGAAGGAGAGAGCTGCAGCGGTGAGATCAGCTGCAGCTTTAGCTTCTGTTCACGTAGCGAGACGTCAGCCTGCAGGCGTGAAGGTGACACTGAGGATGCTCAGACCCGGATGAGTCTGCAGCAGCACCACCACGCTGGGCGAGGCCCGGTCCCAGACCAGGTCCTGAGCGTGAGACCGCCGGCAGCATGTGTCGCAGGTCACATGCGCCTCCGCGTCTCTGCACGGCAACAGGTGAGGCTGTCTGCACCCTGGCAACAGCTGCCTCGCCTCACATGTTGCCACGGAGACAGCAGCACTCACACATCCAACGTGACTCCCATTCAGAGTCATTTAAGCTCTGAAACCTTAAAGCTCCTGCCGAGCCGCGGTTCAATCAGTAATCGATGACTTTGGGCCAGATGGACGCGACGCCCTAAATCAGCGGCGGTAACGCGTGCTAACTGTCAGCATCGGGTTGCTTCAGCTGTCTGGAGCTATTAGCACATGTGTGGAAGTCCTGGCTGAGCTCTTGGCATCGACTTTCATAACAGCAGAGATATCAGAGCTCCGACAGCGACATGCAAAGCAGAAACATCTGCAGACATATGTTCATCAGAAAGGAATGAATCATGTTCGCGGTGAAGTCGCTGCAGCAACACGGACGGAAATATCATCTTTAGCAGAACAGCATGTTCTGCTGAGACAGATTCACACCCAGAGTCAGCGGCAGGCCCGGTCCCGGGTGATCTGAGGCCGGCTCAGAGAGGGGCTGAAAGGAGGAGACAAATCCTGCCGTAACAGAGCAAGCTCATCTGAAATATGTCCAGAAGTTTCTGAGTTCCTGCTGCAGTAACACGGCTGCTGCTAGCAAAGCATCTAGTTACACAGATCTAGATCTAGTTACATAATTTACACGTTTAGCTATGAGGAGATGGATAGATGAGCATATTCACACACAAATCCGAGAGTAGAGGTGTGCGATGCTGAAAGATTTGGGATTGATCTGATACCAAATAAATAGGGCTGGGCAATATAACTAAAACCCATATCACAATATTCGTGAATCGTGATGCACCATATTGGAATTTTGGCCGATATCCAATATGCTGATATTTTAAAACTCATGTGGCCAAAAAAAAAAATATCGATACCGATATTAAAGCTGAAAAAAATAAGCAATGATTACAAATAGCAGTTTTATCTGTTTCGGACACTGAAAAATAGGGGTGGGGAAAAACTATCGATACACTGAAATATCACAATATTTTCATATGCTGGTACCAAATCGATATTTAAAAACATGGTATCGATCTATTTTACTTACAAAATCTTGCAAGATTTCATTGTTCTGTTACAAAATCTCATGATATTTCATGAATTCTCACGAGATTTTGTAACAGAACGATGAAATATTGCAAAATTTCATTCGTTGGTAAAATAGATCAATACCGTGTTTCTAAATGTCAATATGATATCAGCATATGAAAATATCACAACATTTTTGTGAATTGTGAAATATCGCGAGAGTTCATTATTAAAATAGATTTCATTAGAAATAGACCAAAATCATATTGACATTTATAAATATCAATATGATATCAGCATACGAAAATATCTATTTCTGTGTATCATTATTTTTTTTAACCCTTGGTCTTTAGAAGCTTTAAAGTCTGTAAAAAAGAAGTTTTTGAAGAAGAAGAAGAAGGTTTTTTTGTATTTGTTTTTCAGACTTTAGAAACCGCGGGCTTATTGGTTAAATATTGGTGGGGTGGCCGATGTCCGATAATCAGTTTTAAGGCTGATATAGGCCGATAGCGGGCAGATTATATCGCATCCCTACATGATATAGCTAATTTTATATCATGATAACGATATACATATGATAGGCTTAAAGCTTTCTTTCTTTTTTTGGGGGGGGGGGGGGGGGTCAATTCAATAATTTAATCAATTTATAATTTGTATTGAAATTGCAATATGGAAATGCTGTTTCAAATCATATACTGAACAAATAAAGGTAGTAGGTACTACAGCTGTGCAATTAATCAAAATTTTATTGCGGTTTCAATTTTCATGTCAAACAATCGCCAAACTCATACGATCGAGTTGAAACAATTTTTTTTCCCATTTTTATTGGCACAATTTTTTAAAATTATTCTGAAGTTAAAGTTAATTTCCATGGCTTCCACCCAGGCAATTTGTTGGGTGTCATTATCAAAAATGTTAGATTTGGAATGTTCTAGCATTGCTTTAAAACTAAAGTTTATTTTGGCAAATTTTTTAAAAATACAAAAATTCGTGTTTATTTTATTTTTCAAAAACAGAGAAATTGCAGAACAGCTGGGTACATCATTTATTCTGGATATATCTATGTTTTTCTATGTATTTCGCATTCATTTAACCTTCAAAGTGTATTTATTTAATCATTTAATGTTCTATACATTGCAAAACAGCTGTAAGGTAGCCTATTTTTATTTTCAATGCTTGAAACCTTCAAAAGAAATGCTACATAAATGTATTGTGTAATTAGAAAATAATCGTGATTTCAATATTGGCCAAAATAATCGTAATGATTTTTTCCATAATTGAGCAGCCTGAGTAGGAACTGTATGCTAAATATATATATGTATATTAAATGTGATTGGAAGAGTGTAATTGATCAGAGGAGATGTCATAATAAAGTAAGAATAAAGAAAAGAAATAGACTCCTGACTCCCCAAGTCCACCTTCAAGTTATGATTTAAAGTTAGGGTTCAGAATCAGATTAGTGTGTTGATACAGGACACGGGAAACACGGTCCTGTATCTGTCTTTTCTTTTCTATTTTTATTATGTTACAGGAGTATCGGATCAGGACTCGGTATCGGCCGATCCACAAAATCAAATGACTCGGACTTGGAATCGGGGGCAAAAAACCGTGATTGGGACATCTCTAGTGTTTATGAACACTAAAACACTGAAGTGCACATAAAGACCTCCAGATAAATATGAATACATTAGTAGAACCAAGTTCCACTGTTGGTTCAGTGAGAACCAGGAAATGACGTGCACCCCTGGTCATCCAAGTTAGGAAAATCAGACACTGCTTTTATTTTATGTTTGGCTTTGGAAAACCGTTGTATGATAAAGTAATTTAATCCAGTTTTGGGGGGTATTTATTTGAGATGTAATTTTTTATTAATGGTGCAACAGAAAAATAATCGTTAGATTAATTGGCAATTAGTCATTGAATAGTCGCTTACTCGATAAAATAATCGGCCGAATAATCGTTTACTCCCAGCCCTACTGGAAATGCCTTGAAAGTCAGGATGCACTGATTAGTACAGGTCCTATAACTCCCCCCTGCATGGAAGCGATGCGTAGCCACATTTCAGGCTTATTTTGCTGCCTGACAACATGAATTTGGGGAGTTCATGTTTCTGTCGTGTGGGACTGCAGGAGGAAAGCTGCAGCTCATGGAGATCCTGGTAAAGATGACACGCTGCTCAGTGTCCAGGAGGGAAGCTGAGCGTGTCACCATGTTGTCACCAGCACCGCTTCACCTCAGCAGACATGAATAATTCAGCTCGTCTCATTATCCCAACATATAACCTGCTAGCGTGGAGCAGCGCTGCAGGCTGGACGCGTTTCCTCCCTCAGCCGCACACACTAATGGTCCCGCTCCAGTTTCCCTGCAGACGAAAACCACATCCATCACGGCCCCAGCATAAACCTCTCACACACACACACACAGGCACACACACACACACACACGGCATGATGTTCTCTGCAGGGAGGTTGCGTCTCATTAAGGGACAGTCGCTGCAATGCAACACAAACACAACCCCAGCCGTCAAGTCTGAGACTGTTTCTGTTTAACTTCTCTGCTCCCTTCGCTACAGCTGACTCACCCTGCCGTTTCCACGGCGATAACAATGAGCGCTTCCTCCTATTAAAGACTCAAGGCTGCTGCACACAAACGCACAAAGACTTGGCCGAGGTTGTAGAAACAAAGTCCTCTCACCTACGGAGGAAACTGAGGAAGACCTCGGCATGTGTGAACTCTGTTCGCACTTTCATCTGAGAAAGTCCTGCTTCAGCTGCTCTGACGGGGAAGTTACAGAAGTTTAAACTTATTAAACTGACAAATGACAGAAATCCGTCCGTGTAAAGCAACATCAGGAAGGTCATCCTCAACCATGAGCCGGAGTTTACTGAACTTTACTGGAACTGTACAGGATGAAGATGGAGATCTGATTCAGTCAGGAGGCATCTTCATTTGGGAGTACTTTTCTTTTTCAAATACTAGATGGGAAAATATCCAAAGAGTACAAAAATGAATCATCATCTTAAGTGACAAAAAACTACAACTGTATTTTTGGTTTGTTTGTTTAAAATATTTAGATGACGCAGACGTTTCTCTCTTACACAACCAAGAAGGCAAGTAAATGAATACATACATTGATAAATACAAAATAAATTGATAAAAAAAAATCTGAACCAAATTAAATCACAAATTAAACTGGACTACACTGAATTAGATTTAATTAATTTAGTTATATAAAAACAAAAAAACAGTAGAAAATGAGGAAAAAATAGAAAAACCATGGAATAAAATTTTGAATAACCAACAATAAATAATAGATATATTTGAAAATAAATGAAATGAAATGAAAAATACTTTATTTATCCCAGAAGGGAAATTCAACATTGTAAAAAAGCTCACACTTTTTTTTTCTTTTTTCTTGTTTGTTTTTTGTTTTTAACAGTATGACATTAATATGAAATAATATAACAATAATTGGTCAGTCAGTCAGGCTTGTTCTTTAGGATGATGCTGCTGGTAGGAATGAATTCCTGTATCTCTCCGTCCTACAGTGAACCTGACGCAGCCTCCCACTGAACACACTGTTGATTCTTCACCGTGTTGTGGAGAGGATGGGAAGAGTCCTCCATCATCTTCATCAGCTTGTGCAGCATTCTTTTCTGAACGATCAGCTCCAGCGGCTCCACAGTTATCCCCAGCACAGAACCAGCTTTCTTGATCAGCTTGTTTAGTTTCTTCAAGTCTCTGGTTCTGATGCTGCTTCCCCAGCAGATGCTGCAAAGCTAATTGCACTTTCCACAACAGACTTGTAGAAGATCTGCAACATCTTGGTGCAGACGTTGCACCAATGATCTCAGCTTCCTTAAGAAGTAGAGTTCCCTGTACTCGGCTTCTTGTCCATCACTGATACACCCCACAACTGCAGAGTCATCAGAGTATTTCTGCAGATGACAGGACTCAGAGTTGTACTGGAAGTCTGAGGTGTACAGTGTGAAGAGGAATGGTGAGAGTACAGTTCCTTGTGGCGCTCCAGTGCTGCTGACCACCATCTCAGACACACAAATACACAAATATAGTAGATAAATGACAAAAAAAATAAAAAGTTAAAAAAAATAAATAAAATAAAAGGAGACCATAAGCTATTTGTTGCAAAATTGTGATATTTGGGGATGAATTTAATTAAATGCATCTGTTAAATAAAATCCTCAGTTGGGGAAGAAAGCAATATGTTCTATCTATGAGAAATAAATAAAACTTTTTTCCCAGAGGGAAAGAAAGTCTGGTGCAAGTAAAGAAAATATTAATGAGAAAAAAAATTAGTTTTAGCTGCCACATATGATTAGATATCAATATAAAATAAAAAAAATTCTAAAAATAAGTCTTTCATGAGGCCCCCCCCCCCCCCCCCCCCCAAAAAAAGAGAAAAAAATTATAATGATAACAATAACAATAGTGATAATATAATAATAATAATTTGACCCCAAAAACAAAAAGTCTGGTTTACAGAAATTGCCATATTTGACCCTCATTTAACCTGAAAAATCATTATATCTGCCATGAAGTCATAAAAAATATTAATACTCATGTTAATAAAAGCTGAAATCATGAAGCAGAGGATGTATAAATATTTAAAAAATGATTCAAGTCATGTAACTTTATAAACCAACCCTTAAATGGACAAGAACAGAGAACAAGATGCTTTAATCCCCCTCCCCACACCCCACCCCCCTCCCAACCACACAAAAACCAGTCCCTCCTTCGTCCCCTCTTTCATCCATCAACACCATCTGACTCATTACGGACAAACCAATCAGATCACAGCTTCTGTTTGTGGGTGATGACATCATCTGTGCTCGTTCCAGCCACATGGAGAGATCCCATCTGGAGGGGGCTGACTCAGCGTATTTCACACACACACACACACACAGTGTTGCTGGGATCAAACTGGTCTGAGTGGAAGCAGACTGGAGGAAACAGTGAGGAGGTTTAAAGGGTCGTTCCACCAACTTCATGGAACAAGTGACCGGCTGGTTTCTGCCGTCTCGCGAGGACGTTGACAGAAACGTCTCCCCTCAGCTGCCTGAAGGAATTTCATCCCGATGCTTCCAGCTTCCCTCCAGAAGCTGCATCACACTCGTCCTAATGAGAAACTAAACGTCCCCTCTGCAGGACGGAAACCTTTCTGCCAGGATTCAGCTTCCTGTGTGTTTACAGTGTGCGCAGCACCTCACTTCACTCTGTTTACGATTATAGGAGGAGACTTCAATATCCATAACTTTTCCTCATCAGGGTCTTTTCCAGGTCACACAAGACAGCAAATATCATGGTTACCAGACGTTTTACTAGTGAATGTGTGTCTTCAAACATCAACAAACAAAAAACTGAAGAATAAAAGAATAGAAAAATTTGTTTTTACATAGTTTATAGCTATATTTAACGAGTTTCAGACCCTCTAATGACTTTCTTTAAAAAAAACAAAAAAAAAAAACAAGTGACAAACTTGAACAATTTTCTGCTGTCATTTGTGACTTTTGGAAACAAAAAGTAAAAGTACAAGACCATGTTGCACACTCTTTTAAAGAACACCCAGAGCTGTTAGTTTAAGTATTTAAAATGGTACTTTAACTTCAATTTAGGCCCGGAATATTTCCTTTTTTTCCCCACCTCTTTTTATTAAAATGCAATTAAATGCCTTTCCCAGACATTAATAGAGCTACAGCTTACAATGTTAATGTCTGTGTCTCTCATTTCTTTCAGTTGTCCACTAAAATCCTTTTAAATGGACAAATGTTGACTTTTGGGGCAATTATTATGTGATTACTCACAACTAATTACAAAGTCTTTAGTTAGAATATTTTTCTGTAAGTCAAGTCCCTCCCCTAATATGAATGAAAAAGAGCAACATAATGCTGCTTTTTAAAAGCTTTTAAAAAGAATCATCCTATTTTTGTTGTACAGTTGTGCTGGAAAGTCTCCATCCCCTCAAATTAAAGACAGCAAAAATGAGCTGTAAGTGAAATAAGTTGAAATTGACGAAATAATAATAAAAAATGTTATGAAGATCATGACATTGATTTTGAATTGTGGTTCAACAGAAATATTAAAAACAAACAAACAAAAAATAAAACAAGTAAATAAGCATGATGGGGCTCCTTAGCTTAAATCCTGGTTTCCCAACCCTGGTCCTCATTGACCCCTGCCCTGCTCATTTTCCAGATATTCCTACTTCAACACACCTGACTCAGATGAACGGCTCGTTAGCAGCTTGCAAAGAACTTGATGAGCAGTTGAGTTGATCTGAATCAGGTGTGGTGGAGTTGGAAACCTGGAATACATGCAGGGCAGGGGTCCCTGAGGACCAGGGTTGGGAAACCCTGCCTTAAAAAGCAGATGACATGTTTTTGATATTTTTTGCCATGTTTTATAGACCAAAACGTCCTTCATGATGATCTATGTAACATAAACAAGCGCAGCTGCATAGATGAGTTATTAGAAAACATCGCTGCTTTTCTGACCAGACTGTGGCGCTGTGAGCCGAAACCGGATATGACGTCTGCGAGAGAACGGAGAGTACTCTTCTTCGCTGCTCATTTTACATTGAAGTGGCTTCATTGCGGTTTTTAAGTTCCCGTCTAGTTTTACAGAAAAGAGTAACGACTCAGCCTTCAAATTGTGTTGACAGTTAATGGTTAGAAGCTCGTAAGTGCAGTGTTAGTTTATTTAGGTTTTCTACAGATTCTGAATTTTATTTTGAAGAGGATAAAGAGGCAGATCGGAGTCGTACCTATGAGTCGTACTCACCGGTAAACAGACAGCAATCGGACCTCTCTGCTCGTCTACAGCATCTGTGTACTGAAAGTTCAGGAACCAGCGTGTTGAGACTTCTAACACAATGAAACTGAGATCATCTCCTCGGAAATCTTCTTTTTCATCCATCGTTGCTTCATCACATCGGTCATACAGCTCCTGCTATCGGCAGAGACCTGCTGCTCGGTTATATGAGGACGTCTCCGGTCATCAGATCTCCTCCAGCTGCTTCCAAAGCTGCATCCTTTCCTCCATCTTCATCCTTATAAACGGGAACTATTTAAAACTCCACAGGAACCATGTAAGTTATTATCTTCTCATTTTTTAAAGGCTAATTATGTACCACGGCTAGCTTGCGGCTGCCGTTAGCTGCGAGCTAACGCAGGGATGAGTGCCTCTCCACTGTCACGCCTGGCTCTAATGTATGTCAAACTCCTTTTTTGGTCTGTTGTCTGTTTATGTTGTTCCGGGTCGCTCCTTACAGTTCTGGTTCCCTCTGTGTGGTCTTGCAGGCTTTTATCTGAACCAGTGGAGCTGAGGCTGGAGACAGACTGTAGGCAGCTGCTACAGTTCTACTCCGGTTCTAGCTTGTAAAATGTGATTTCCCCAAATTCCTCAGCATTATCACATGTTTCTGAACTGGCTGATGATCCCAGCACACAAACCAGTTCCAATCCAGCTGTTCTGGAGCATCTTTCATGTTTTCCACGGCTTAGATTATACATGTAACTCAATGGGCGGACCGCAACTCTGTACCGTCGCTGACGTCACAACATGGCAGCTAGTTTCATGACTGAAAAGCTATTAGCATTTAGCCGAGCCTCCTAAACATCGGATATTTATGTAAATACACATCTGATTAACTTCTAACTGCACAGAACTACTTACTTTGTCTTGCTGTGTTGTTGTATGGCAAAGTTACTTGAAGTTAAGGTCGTGTCATCAACACTTTAAACGTTGTTGAGCAACACTTTTAGACAATCACTGCAATCAGGTGTTTTCTGTAACAGCCAATCAGACGTCTGCACCTGTTGACAGGTGTGTTGGTCCACTGTTCATGACTAAGGTGCTCTAATTTGTCTGGGACAGTTTGTTTTTTAAAAAATATTTTTTCAAACAAAAATTCAAAATCAATATTTTATTTTACTAAATTTTAACTTAGTAAAATTTTATTTATTATTACTTTTATTCAGTTTCTTGTTATTTGAATTACTATTGTGAATTAATCTTTTTTTTAAAGGGAGGGGATGGAAACTTTCAAGCACAACTATGTTTAATTTTTTCACAGTTAACTCATTGGCTGCCATTCACGTGTAAAGACATTAATTCAAATCCGAATGTTAACTGCCAATCCCGTGTTTACACGTTAATATGGCAACCGATTGTAATCTAAGCAGGTTAAGCGGCGGACGTGAGAGGAAAGTTTGTGGAAAAAGTGATTGGTGACAGACAGTGACACGATCAATCAAAGACATGATCCATAGATTGAAATACAGCAGCGAAGTGAAAGTAGGTCAAGCAGCGATGGCGGGTGTTTCGTGGTGGATGGGTAGAAGGAGGGAAGAAGGGACAGAGAGACAGACGTTTTTGTCAAATGTTAGGTACCTGACTTTTGCCGGATAGGGCAAAATGAGATGTTTTATGGTTTCCGGATATGGGGGGGGCCGCCCGCGACGACCTCCCCCCAGAGCAGGACTTGGGGGGGGGGGGGGGAGGGGAAGCTTCTGCTCCCCTAAACATACACCTCAAAAAAACAAGAAAGGTGTTTTTGTTTTTCTCTTTCCGTTTTTTGGGGGGAAAAAAAAGAAAAAAGGTAAGTGTGATGGGGCAGATCAAAAAAAAAACGAGGTGGGAAAGAAATAATTCTTGGTTGGAGATATAAGGTGGAAGCCAACCCCTTCTCTCTTCCCCTCTTGATAGTAAGTGTTTGTTTTATTATTAATAGTTTTTTTTTTTTTTTTTTCCCCCTTTATCCAAAACAACTCAATCAGAGGCGTAGAAGCTGCCGATAGTTTCCTGTTAGAAACCCCGGGATTTTTATAGACCAAAGCTAACGTGACTCCAATTTTTTTATTTGCTGTTTTCAAAAAATCTCTTATATTCTTTAAATTTCAAAGAGTAACGGGGGTCTTTTTTGGTTTTTTTTGGTTTTCTTCCTTTTCAAAAGGAAGAAAGCCCCTTTAATTTCCCTAGCGAGTTATCCAGTTTTTACAAAAATTTTTTTCAATTCTTTTTCACAAACAACTTTTTTTTTTGTTTTTTTTGTTTTTTTTTTTTTTTTTTTTTTTTTTTTGTGTTTTTTCTCTTTATAAAATTATATTAGAAAAAATTGGAGGCATTCCCCCCAGGGGATCCTCTATAGGAAAATTTCTTTAAAAATTTTTTTATTTTCCTTTTTTTTTTATATCCCACCCGGAAAGGAGATTTAATTTTTCTCTTTCCTGGGGCCTTTTAACTTGCCTTTCAGGTTTAGCCTCCTAGTGGACAAAAGTTACACGTATAACTTTAAGTTGTGAAACAGACTTAACATTGTTGTGGCTTATTTAGCTAGTAAATAATTATTTTGCCACCAAAACTCTTTTCTCAGTGTTGTATTTGTTGTTTCAAAGAAGCAAACAGCTGTTCAGATGTTGGAGGTGTCACTAAAGTTAAAAAATATTGTCAGCAAAGACCCTTTTCCACTTGAAGCGCATTGCTGCATAAAAAGCTAGTTTTCTCAGCTTTTTGGTCAAAAGCAGGCATTTTTGCTGCAACACACCCATGTTCTACTGCAGATTACTAAAGAATGGAAAAAGCTAGAAACAAATTTTTTTTTTCTGATAAAAAAAGAGAGTCTAAGCTTTCCTTTGGTACATTCAGTGTTTGTATTGGCATAGTACACAATATTCTGTGGATCTCAAAAAAATCAGTTAAAATGCTTAAAAATCCTGGCAATATGGAGCGCTCTGCTCGGAAAAGGCCTGGGAGTCAATGAGTTAAATTCTATTTTCATAATATTTTTTGTCTGTATTAATGTTTTTTCCCATCCTTTTAGTCTGTCATGATATTTTCATTTCCGTTTTTTCCATCACCGATGGTGCTTCCTCCGTTCAGTTTTACACTGAGATGATTTATGAAGATGATTAATGTGTGTGTGGTTGTTTGTAGAGATGGAAAAAGACACCTTTTTGTCTTTTTTTCCCCAGTTATTTCTTTACAAGTTTAGATAAAACGTGTATGAATGATGACTGATTGATGAAAACTTCCTGATTCTACTGAACTAACCACAAGCTACAAGAGAAAAGCTCCACGTGTGTTTACTAACATGCATGATGATCTATAGTGCTGGCACTTCCAGAAAACCACCCACTGATGCTGAAATATTCATCTCACACACACACAAACGTGATCAAGCAGAGGTCAGAGGTCAGGAGGAAGCCAGAGGTCCCTTCCTGGAGACGGGAGGGGAGCGAACGCTGAACATGGAGCACGTGTTGGGGCTATCGGATGAAACCTTCACTCTCTCCGGATCAGCTTTCAGCCTCCAGACAGCAGCTGTCTGCAGAGAGCGAGCGAGCGAGCGAGCGCCCAGACCTGGAATGTGTGAAGGATGAAGAGCCTGGTGACAGTCCGGTGCTCCGAGGCGCCGCATTCGCTGCGACACTCCTCTAATCCACAACTCTAATCGTCCCATATGAATGATAATCACCTCTGATTAGGGAGGAGCAGATTTAGTTGTGATGACTAATGAGTCATTAAGAGATGAGGCGGTCGGGCCGGAGCACGACAGTTAGCACGGGGTTACGTGTCTGAGACCAGGACAAATGATGGATGGAATATGGGAAATAGAAGGGACCACGAGCTGCAGAAAATAAGAAAATCAAACATTAAAGGAGCCCTATCATGAAAAATGGACTTTTAAGAGCTTTTCAGCATGTTACTGTTATTTCTCATAAAAACTTCATTTAAGTCGTTTTTTTCTTCATTTGTGCATATTTGAGTAATATATATGAATATTCAGGCCAAGCTGTAGCTTCCTTAACATAACTGACTGACACCGGTATACGCAACGAGGTGACACCAATCACGAAGCGACAGATATGCATGTGCAGCATCGTAGCAAGACGCCCTCTTTGTTGAACAGAAACTCTTAGAGAATCCTAACCCATACACACTCTCTGAGGAAGAAACTAACAGCTGCAGGAAGATTTTCTCAGAGACAAACTGCCATCAGCTAACAGACGTTTGATCCAGAGTTCAGGAGATTTTTTTCTTTTTTTTAAGCTGTAGAGGACAGCAAGTTGGGAAAAAAAATGTGGTTGCGTTCAGCGTTGGAGTTTATTTGTTGTACTGAATGAATCGACTTGCCAGAAGTGGTTGGATTATATCATCAGGAGCAGAAAAAAAAACCTCAACTTTGTGTGTGAACTTCACTCCTGACAACTTCATGAATCTCGGGCAGTAAAGTGTTTTTTTTCTCGGGGATTACTTCTGAAACCTGACGCAGTTCCTACTATAAAAACGCGCATGTACAGACAACAGCACCGATGAGTGAAACACATCTCTCAGCTCAATGCTGAGAGATCGGCGATTTGAGGCGGGCGGGGTTAACGGTTCTCACTTCCATATTTACGCTAATGCGAAGTTAAACAGGTAGCTTTAATGAACAGCTGATCAAGGGGGTGAGAAAATACAAATATATGTTTTTATAATTTAAATTACAGTGTGTGAATGTGTGAACGTCCTGACGACCGATTCCACTGACCACCATGACACCACAGCTCCAGGGGAGCGCCTGATGTGTGAGAACATGCTTTTGTGCACATGGAGGAAAAACTGTGGGTGTTAAAGAAGTTTGAGAAATTTCGGAAACAATTTTGGGGGCCAGATTTAGAGTTGATGATGTCACATGTCAGAGTCGGCCACTCTGGGCCAGATTTCTGGTTTTTCAGACAACTTAAGTGGTTCCTGTGTAGAATACATCATATAGTCGTATTTCTATATAAATATTTAATCGTCAACCTGATATGAATATGAGAGAAGACTGCAACAGCTGCTGGATGGCAGACCTCTGTCAGCAGGACTTGAGACAGCAGGATATGCACAGGTGTATTAGAGAGGGCCGCATACCAGCACGCACAGGTGCAGTAATGGAATGCAGCCCTTGTGAATACACCAGAACTCAACACCACAAGCTGAGTATCTGCAGTATTCACACATCACAAGTCATATTTTCAGGTCAGTATTAACGATAATGGTTTTCCTGATACTCTGGTTTAGGCTGCAGACCCCTCCCACTCCGGTCCATGCACAGACCCCCGCACTGGTATCGTTCCATTTATAATACCATCACAGAACTGCTGCCTGCATATTTGTCCTCCTACATGTTATGCTGTCAGTACAACCATAGTTTACATTCCCAGGATTTTATTTCTTCATCTCCCTTCTGTTCATGAAGAACTCAGTAAAAGGCGGTTTCCTGCACGGCCCCCTCAGCCTGGACCGCGTTACAGGAGTCTGAAGCCATCCAGCTTGATTTAGAGGATAAACTACTGATGCACGATATTTTCAGCCTGATATCCTTGTTGGCCAATAATTGGCTTTAAAAGTGAATGTCGATATCGGCTGACATTTTTTACAATTGCATCAGTTTATTTGATAAAACCAAACAAAGAAAAACTTTTATATCGATATAAAAAGAGATATTGTTGTCCATCTCAGAAGAGGAGTGTAAATGTAGGGGAAGCTACACTAGATGGACCCACATAAACATTTTCCACAGCATCAAAACATGGAAATGGCGACTTTTCTCCTGGATCGGTAAGCTAACTCGCTTGCTAACGTGGCCAGTGCTAGCAGTCAGTTATAAACTCCTCTGGATGTTGGACATGGTGCAGGCTGCTGGTCACTGATGTGACGTCATTGTTTCCGATCAATGACGTCATTGTCATTTTGAATCTGCCCTGGTAAAACTCTCATTCACACCGATTAAACTTAAAAAACACACAAACAAAGCAGAATAGACACGTCTCAGTAGTATGTGTTTTATGTCTTCGTGGTGTTTTTGTCGTGAGCTCTGTCACTATGTGCTGGACAATAAAGTTTTTACAATCCAGAATCCACACATAAAGGATGGCGACGTCGGTTGCAAACAAGGTAAGCAAACGTGTCGGCGGTATGGAGACCTGTTATTTACAGTCTCTGATGGAGACGTGTGACAAACACTTGTGCTGCAACAGTTTAAGGTAAACTGTTTGTGGAAATGCAGGAAATGCGCTGTGTCCTTTCAGTCTAAGAGCTCTGTAGTCCTCCTGTAGCGGAGACCTCCAGTATCGAATGTTTCGGTCGCTGCATGCTCTTCACGTGCTGCAGCAAGTACACAGACGCTCCTGACAGTGGCTGCGTTTCCATGGACCCAAATAAACCGATTGCTTTCGGTTTAAAAGCTCTTTTGGAATGAAAATGATCCATGTTAACACATCTTTCCGAATGAAAAGTGCTGAACCGAATTAATTTTCATTCGGTTTCAAGGGGGTAGAATATTCCTTTCCCCAAACCGATCATGGTATCATGTAAATGCTGAATCAGAAAGTTGTGAGGTTGCGCTTTTACCGCCATGCTTCGACAATACGTCAACGTACAACGAGTGACGTTTCTTCACTTTGACAGATGGCTGTGAACAACGTAATTCCCTGGACAGCAACAGAAAGTTTGTTTTTAATTCAAATTCTGCCACTACACCTTTTTCTCTTGGTGCAGCAGGAGTGCCTGCTGGATTAAAGTCCTGCAGAAACCTTAAAGGGACTACAGGCAGGAATAAAAAACAAACAAACGTGCATGTCCCTTTTTTTCATACTAATGGGTGATGAAGCGCTAAATACCAAACAGAACGTTTCTACCCACGTTTCTCTCCGTTGCCTTGAACAGGCTGTGTGCTGCATAAAGCGCTGCAATTCGGTGTCCGAATTTCCCGCGCTGCCCTGCGGACGTGACGTCAAATGATGCTGCATCCGCATCCCCAACAGTTTTGATACAGGAAGAAGCCGGTCGCGCTAAATTCAAACACTGTAAGCGATCGTTATGGATTCTTCTGCCGTCAGCAAACGATCCAGATCAACTGAAAGACACTAAAAAGTGGAACTACGAAGAAAAAGCGTAGTAAACAACATTATAGCTTCAGTTTGTGCTCCTGTGACGGCTTGGCTCGTGGCTGCTGTTACCTGAAGTGCCAGTCGGGAGTTTCATTTCTTAATCTTGCCTCTAGTCCCTTTAACAACCGTGATGATCAGTTTGTAGACCTTCGTCTTTAATAAATAACTTGATTTACATTATTCTGCGCATGTCAAATAGGATTATTCTGAATAAATATTGGTGCATGTACACGCCAGATCCAAATGGACTAGTTCCCATGTAAATAGCTGCCCTGAAATCCTCAATCAGAATGATTTCGTACCGAAAGGGAAAAAAGTCTCCATGTTAACGTGCCCAATGACGCATGCGTCCACAGCAGGTATATTCCAGCCTACTGTAGCGATACTGGACTACATGAGCTGCAGCGGGTTGTTCGTTCTCACGTCGAGGTTCTTCCGAGGAAACAGTCACTCAATTAGTTTGACCACTGATATGACATCATCAGATGTGAGTCCCAACTTCTGAAGCAGCATTACTGCCTTCATTTGCACTGTGACTGTAAATAATTTCAGTTATGACTGTTTAAGTTGTTCCTATTATTTGTGCCACTGGCTCAAATGATTTTGGTTTGTCCCGATTAAGCCTGAATGCTCGTTAGAGACTATTGATGTTTAACCTTTTCATCTCAGTCAGTTCAGGACAAAACATGGAAACAAAATTCTTTTTATGATACTCAGTGAACTGTATAAATACAGGTAAACGAGCTATTTAGATACATTTGCTTTCTCACATGATCGGTGATCGGTTTTCTAAAACTCTCTGATCAGTGATCGGCCCCAAAAATCCTGATCGCGTAAAGCCCACACTCTAAAGTCTTCAATCCTTTAGAACGAAGAGAACCAGTAATTTAAAGTAATGCCAAATTAAAATCACATTTTAAAATACGGTATAATATAGAATATATAATAGAATCTATACATGAATCATTATATGGTCATAGAAAAATAAAATGTATATCTAAACTCTCTAAATTAATCAAATATTGTGGGGCTGATGGAATTTTTTTTTTTAAATATATGTGTCAATACATTTAATTTATTCAATGCTTAGTCTCAGTGGTTTATAATATATATGAAGCATTAAATGGGCATGGGGTAATGCCTTATTAAAATCATGCTTGTGTGGCAGACTTCTCTATAATATCAGTCAGTTCATTTCTGAAGCCAATTTGAACTTTTTAAAATATTTTAAGAATGTAATAACTTTGAAAAAATGTAAAAATGGAGGTTTACTCCTGGTCTGGAAGAGGCTTTTTCTTTGACCTAACAGTGAACTATTACACAACATTATCACCTGTCGTTCCTGAACAAGTCCGCATGGTTCTCCTTTAAGAGGAAAAAATAGATGACAGCTTCAGAAAAGCCCTTGTTGATAAAATAGGGGCTTGGAGTAGAGTTTGGAAGTATTTTGGGCTCAAAGCTGATAACAAAGGCGAGCCGTTGAACCCTGATGCACCGCAGTACGACGTTACAAAATGTCTTAAAGGAGGCGGCTCTTCAAACTCATCCAAACATTTATTAAGTCACTGCAGAGTCGTTCCTGGATTTTAAAAAAAGAAAAAAAAGCATATGGATGGAAAAGAAATTCTCCTGAACATAAAGACCAGTGATCCGACTGATAACACTGATGCTGATCAGCTCGTCTCTACGACATTTACAAAGTGAAGAAGAGAGACGTTGATGCGTCCTGATGACTTCATACGTGAAACCTGCAGCAGTCACCAGCAGCACCCGTGGATCCCGCCCACGTTGGCGTCGGCCCTCGGGGGGCAGCAGCAGGCGGATCACACCTCATCACAGAGGCGAGTCTGGCATCTCCCCGCCTGTAGACGGGCAGCGTGATCACACACCGGCCTCTCTGTCGCTGGAACGCTTTTCACTCCCTAACAAACGCTGGATGAGCATCAAACGAGCCTGGACTCTGATCACTGATGGAAACCCCAGAAGATCAGATGATGCTCGTACCCTGAAGTGCAGAAATTACAGATTAATGTTTCCACTTTCATTCCCTCTGTTCTATAAATACTTCACAGCGAGCCGAGTCCTGTTCACTCAATTATAGTCTGACACAAACGTTCCTGTGTGCAGCCTCACAGGAGGATGAGGATGCTTAATTACTTCTTTCTTCAAAGTCCCGTTAAAGCAGAGCCAGAGGAAGGTAGAGGCACGGCCGAGCGGTAGGAGGCGAACAAAGCTGCAGCAGGACGGGGGGAATGGGCTCCAGCTGCACGGAAACTATGAACAGAACTCTGAAAATGAATGAAATTCAGGATCCAGCCGAGGAGTTTGTGGTTGAAGCGGAGTGTTTTCCAGCCGTCTGTGAAACACACACACGGCTCAGACCAAACCGCAGCTCACTAAATCTTCATATCGTCCCGGACCTTCAAAGTTTTCAGCTCCACTGAAGTTAAACGAAGGGCAGCAAGCAGTCAGCAAGCAGAGAAGCAGCTGCTTTCACAAGTAAACAGCCAGTCAACAGGCTGGAGGGCGAACCAGAACATCTGCAAACTTACTGAATGAAAAGAACTTGCAGATCCTTTTTTCTGTTAAACTGTCTTCTCGTTCTTTTTCTAAAGATGCAACTAAAGAAACAGGAGGACGTTTTCCATCCCTGACTCTGAACTGTTGCAGATTTGAAGCTGAATCTGCAGAAAGGCGAGCTGGATCAGGACTGGATCACACCGCTGTTTATCTATTACCTCATTAGGATAAACAGTCTGCAGCAGGATGTGTTCACTGAACTCTGTTCATGTCCCAAAGCCAAACTCACTTCTGTCTGGTCGCGCCGCTGCAGCCAGTCGTTTATAACCGCAGATTTACAGAGGAGACGGCGAGGGAACAGAGGAAGCAAGAACGGATCCTTACTCAGAGAAAAACATGATGCAAGGAAAGAGTGAAACTGAAAGCTACAAGAAGTTCCAGCATCAGCCGAGGAGGAACTTCTGATTGACAGGAGAACAAGTCGTGACGTTCTGGAGCCTCGACAGCAAAGCAAGAAGGCAGGATGACGAGGTTCGACCGGATCGCAGCTGAAAGAGAGACGGTGACTGAGTTCAAGAGGAGGGACAGAAGGTCCGACCGGTGCCGACAGTAACCGGGCGTCAAAACGTCCCCGAAGCTGCCCTGGCTTCTCATTTATAGCAAGGTCACGTGGACATTTGTGACAGGACATAAGTAGGCCGAGTAGCCGGGGCGTTTTGAGTTCACAGATTCTGAAAGAGCAGTTTCTAAGCTTTCCAACGATGTGAAACACACGGAGATCTGATCATATCTGAAGAAGTTGAGCATAGATGCATCACAAAAGCTGAAATGGGGGAAAAGCTTTCTGAAGATTTGCGCTTTTCACCTCTCTCACCATGCAGCCCATTTCAAACACAAATGTAGATTTTTGTATGAACAAAACTGTGATTTGAAACATGGAATGGCTTATCTGTGACTTCAACTAACACGTTCTACAAAAGAACAAACATCACTGTAATAAGCTTGTTTACAAGTTTATTACAAATCTGCATTTATTTTCTTTGTTTATTACAAAGTTTAGTTATCAGAACTACCTTTCCCATCAGTTTGAGTTCGCACATGAGGGAGGAGCTTGATCGGGACCATGTGTGACGCAATCGTCTGCAACAGACGACTTTATGCCCCAGCAGATCTGATACAAAACTGAGGTTTCTCCTCTCTTTTATTTAAAGCTATTATAAAAGCTAGCTTACCAGCTTCCCATCATCACGGTTATTTGTATCACGTAACGGAACAGCGCCCCGTTGGAAAGCTGCCCTACTAACGTCTGGTTTACCTTTTGTTGAAGTACACCCGGACACTTCAGTGGACAGTCCACCGCAGATTCTACTGCCACACTTCGCAGCAGTATTTGGGTCATTAAATTAGTATAAAATAATTGCTTTTGGACGTTTCAAAATAGTTATCGATTCAGGACGTGTACCATTGTGATCGATTTAATAATGAATTGGTACACTCCTATTGTAATAGTTCTTATTATTATGATCTCTGTAAACAGGTAGACAGTTGTGGGACTTTTTAAATATGGCGGGGAGGAAGAAGCGGAGATCACGGAAGGGCGGAGCTTGCCAGTTCTACCAATCACCAAACATCTACGTATTTCAGTTCCTATGGAACCCTGAAAAGACCCTGCCTCAGAGTAGGAGCTAAAAGGTCCCTAGTTCCTATATGTACGAATGCGCAAAAAATGGCCTGGTTCCCGAAACGGTTCTAGGAACTTCAAAAGGTTCCTACAGTCCGAAATCACCTAAGGTTATTCTTTTCCTCACGCTGTAGCTCCTACTTACTTGAAAGTAGCACTGTGTCATATCTGTCCACTGCATACATGGATTCTTTTTTTTTTAAAAACCGAGATAAGAATCCCCACTCGGGTGGAAAACGTATTTTCAAAATAAAAGTAGGTTTGATATTGATTTTTGGCAGATTTTGGATCGATACATGATGCAGATGGGTTTATTGTTACACCTACAGTATTTGGTGCACAGTGTTGGTCTGAACACAGTGTTGGGAGTAGCAGACAGAAACTACGGTACTGTGTAGTTTCTAGTGTACTTTAGTTTTACTTAGTTGGTTTCTGGTAGGGCTGGGCGATATGACCAAAATCCCATATCACGATATAACTCATTTTATATTACAATAACGATATATGTACGATATAGTTTTTTTTTTTGGGGGGGGGGGGGGGCAATTTAGTAATTTAAGCATCTAAGCATTTAAGCGGATCTAGCAGGTACTAAATGATGTTTATTTTATTTTTTCCAAGCAGGATGTGTTGGTCATTTTAACATCTGACAGTATCCACGATAGGCGCTTCACTGCAGTATTCGTTTTTTTAAGATGCGCCACGTGCGTGCATGGACACGCGGCGCATATGCCAGATTTTGGAATTTCTGCATATAACTCCAGACAAACGGCCAGAGTGTTTGGTAAAAAATTACAAGAAAGGATCTCAATGAGTTCTATAATGTTTCGAAAGTTGATCCGGATTCAGAGAAAATTCCGGATACTATGATCCAGAATACACAAAAATAAGGGAGTCGTTGGAATTTTCAATGCTGAAAGGTAACAAATGAAGATACAGACACACAAACGATACCAAATTGTAGCCAAGACTCTGATGAATCGGGAATACGTCAACGGAAATGATGCATCTTCAATAGCAACGGAGCTAGATCCAGAAGAGAACCGCCATTATGGAAATATCGATTTTTGGAAATAACTATTAAAATGATAGTGATACAAGCATGATTCCAGATGCTATTGGTATGTTTTCATGGTCAAGCAATCCAATGATGTAGATTAAATGAATGCAGGAGGAGAAGTTTTAGTGAATCACAATATGAAGAGGACATGAGCTGCTTGGCGGAGGTCTGCGCTCTCCGAGTGCTTTTATGTTGTTTTTAATATTTCTGTTGAAAAACAATCCAAAATCATTGTCATGATTTTCAAAAAATTTTCATTTATTATTATTTTTGTCAAGTTTGGGATCACTGCCCTGTTGGATTTAATGGGAACGTTTGTACTTTTGTAGTGTATGACACATCCACACACCCACATCCACACATAATAATCACCAGTCCTAAACTCCAGATTATTTCTTTGCGGCTGACATGAATCTAGAAAGTCCCAGACTCATCAGGGCTTCCTGAGACATCAGCAGAGCTGGACTCCGAGCTGTAACTCATCAGCAGAGACGATCATCCTGAAACAGCCCGACCATCTTCATCGATTCTCCTCCTGAAAGCGAGCGACGCTGCAGTCCCACTTTACTGCTGATCATCTGCTGGGAAAGATAACCACCAATCCCATCCTGGATTTAATGCTCCTGTCGGTCCTGGTCGTATTTATAGACGTCCGTCTGAGGAGGGCGGGACCAGGAAGCGGCTGTGACCTGCTGATGGCCTGAGTTTGATGAATTGTGAGTGGAGTTTGGTTCTGGCTGATTTACAGCCTCACATCAGCGCCGCTCATTAGTTCGCTGCAGTCAGTAATTAGCCTCTTATCCTGTAGCACACAGCAGTAAAACACTTTACTGCTCACTCTCAGCAAACAAGGAAGCCAGTGTGTGTGTGTGTGTGTGTGTGTGTGTGTGTGTGTGTACACATGAGTGCCGTGTTGTGAGTCAGATGTGATCCAGCGGCTGGAGGAATGAGAGGATTCCTGCTCCCAGCTGCTGCTTTTAATGGACAAACAAATGTTTACGCTGATTATTTCTGGTCAATTTCAGGATTTCTAGAAGATTTTCTTCCCTTTTCACATAAAAACCAGAATCTCTCTGCGATGTTTCATCATGTGAAGATGATTATGGGCTGTAAGAGGAAATGACTTCCACCAGGCGACATGAAATGTGTTGATAATGTTTCTCTGCAGCATTTAGACTCAGGTCCATAAAAAGTTCCCCTTTTGAAAGAGATGCACGATATAATCAACCTGATATCAATTACGGCTGATATTGGCTTTAAAACTGAATATCGGTATCAGCCAACATATATACTTTAATACAGGCTCAAGGCCCACATAGAAGACCTTACATTACATACAGTCGTCCTCAAATATATTCATACCCTCCAATTAAAGAAAAGGTTCAAATTACAATAGTAATTCAAATAACAAGAAATGAAAATACAGAAATTTTAAGTGAGTAAATGCACGTATAAACTCCTGAAAGTTATGCTTTAAGTTCTTGCCTTCTGGAAAGGACTCATTGGTTTAATCATGTTTTTGTTACACTGAACTGATTGATTCCTTGTATTTCATGGGGAAATACTCTACGGAAAACACGTGAAAAAAAAAATCACATTTTAAATCACAATATTGGTGAAAAAACATTGCAATTAGATTTTTTTCCCAAAATCGTTCAGCCCTGTTTGGACCTGCTTTGTGCACTGGTGCACAGTCATGGTGGAAGAGGAAGGGGCCAGCTCCAAACTGGTCCCACAAAGTTGGGAGCATGGAATTGTCCAGAATGTCTTGGTATGCTGAAGCATTCAGAGTTCCTTTCACTGGAGCTAAGGGGCCAAGCCCGCTCCTGAAAAACAACCCCACACCATAATCCCCCCTCCACCAAACTTTACACTTGGCACATTGAAGTCAGAAAAGTACCATTTTCATGGCAACCACCCAACCCAGACTCCTCCATCAGATTGACAGATGGAGAAGCACGATTCATCACTCCACTGCTCTAGAGTCCAGTGGTGGCTGCTTTCACCACTGCATCCACGCTTTGCATTGCACTTGGTGATGTATGGATGGATGAAGCTGATCGCCATGGAAACCCATTCCATGAAGCTCTCTGTCACTGTTCTTGAGCTGATCTGAAGGCCACATGAAGTTTGGAGGTCTGTAGTGATTGACTCTGCAGAAAGTTGGTGACCTCTTCACACTTCGCTTCGGCATCCACTGACACACTCCATCAGTTTACGTGGACGACCACTTCATGGCTGAGTTACTGTCGTTCCCAATCACTTCCATTTTCTTATCATCCAGCTGACTGTGGAATATTTAGGAGTGAGGAAATTTCACCACTGGATTTGTTGCACAGGTGGCATCCTATCACAGTTCCACGCTGCATGCCGAGCTGCTTCATTTATACACCTGTGGTCATGGAAGAGATTGAAACACCTGATTGCCATAATTTGGATGGACACTTTTGCCAATACAGTGTACCTGTCAGCAGGTGCAGACGTCTGATTGGACGTTACAGAAAACACCTGATTGCAGTGATTGTCTCAAAGTGTTGCTCAACAACATTTTAGTTCAGGAGCCCATCATGCTTGTTTAGTTGTTTTATTTTTGGTTTGTTTTTAATATTTCTGTTGATTTTCTTAAATTTTTATCTATTATCACTTTTGTCAATTTCAACTTATTTCAGCTGATTCTTATTTAATGGGAGGGGATGAATAATGTTGAGGACGACTGTGGACGTGGTGAAAACGACATGCTGAAGTTCAACCTGAGCATCAAAATGAGGAAGAAAAGGGATTTAATGGTTGTTGGTCTGAGTATTTTCCGGGATTTCCACCACAACCATCTCTAGTTTCCAGAGAATGGTCAGAAGAAGAGAAAATCTCCAGTAGCAGCGGTTGTCTGGACCAGAATGCAGCAGAAGACCAGACCAGGTGCCACTCCTGTCAGCTAAGAACAGGAAACTGAGGCTATGATTCACACACAGTCACCAGAACTGGACAATAGAAGATGGAGAAACGTTGCTGGTCTGATGAGTCTCCGTTTCAGCTCCACATTCAGATGCTCGGCTCAGAGTCTGCTGGAAAGATCATGAAAGCATGGATCCATCCTGCCTCCAGGCTAGTGTCTGGTGATCAGCATGTTTCTCCAGGTCTGAATTAAAGACCTTTTCTGTTTTCCAGAGGTTTAAACATATCTGACATCTTTCGGGGGCGTTTCCGCCTCATCATTATTATTCAGGAATGATTTATGCTGGTGTTTCCTCTCTGGAGCAGAAATCAAGCGTCCATCAGGACGAAAGCTTCCCGTCTCTGCAGCAGGGAGACGTGAACAAACACCTGCCTGCAGTAATGACTAAAATCAGGACGTGTGAGCTCACACCAGTAATCAGCGACTATCACACACACACGTCCATGTTAACGGCTCTGATCGATGAAAGTCCGAGCGGATGCACGTTACGCAACGCAGCATATGGCTGCAGATGCCCGAAGACTGAAAGCTTTTCAGGGAGGAGGAGAGGAAATCCTTCCTTTGTATTTATCTATTTAACACTCTTTCTCTGTCTCTGCCGTTTGTCCCCCGGTGGGTAATAAGAGCTAATCCACTTAAGCTCCCCCCTCTCTCTCTCTCTGCTGCACACACACTTCTGCCTTGCATCCATCTGCTGCTGGTTTTGGGTGGAGGTGGCAGACAAAGAGGGAATCCCTGCCTCCTCCTCCTCCTCACACACCCCTCCATAATAAATGCAGAGCTCCTCCCTCCACCTTCCTCACCGTGACTCAGGACTGAGGAGCAGGACCAGTTTACAGTCCTCCATCATGGATGGAAGCAGCAGCAGGTGTTTTAGTGCAGGTTTTAGAGGCCATCTGATTGGTGGTCTCTCCAGGCCGTAACCGTAACCCCGCATAACCTGCAGAAGCATCGTCATGGCAACGTTCACATCGCAGGTCCTGTAATATAGGAGGTAAATTAACTTGTGTTCCATCTAATTTCAAGGGGACCTGACACAGACTGCAGGCAGCGATCCACCAATCACCATCGTTCTTCATCAGTTTGGTGACGAACAAACCTGTTGTGGTGAAATGCAGTTCACACGTGTACACGATAAAACAAAATGTGTGCTCAGGTCTGGGACGTGACAAGATGAAACAAGCAGAACTGGCCCTGGACTGCATTAGTTTTCAGACCCGTCTGATATTATCAATAGGGGTGGAAAAAATATCAATACACTGAAATATTGCGATATTTTCATCTGCCAATATCATATCTATATTTAAAAACGCGTTATCAATCTAATTTGCGAATGAAATCTCACAAGATTTCATCATTCTGTTACAAAATCTTGTGAGATTTCACGAAATCCCACAGCACTGCACTGGTGCACGTGCTGTACCAGTAACGTTAAACCAGCACATCGCTGCGCTGTGTCGCTAAATGTGAACAGTGTGTCACATATGAGGAGTTTACCGTTGTAGGCTTCGAAAAAAGGCGTACCGTGGTTAGCACCGCTGCCTCACAGTAAGAAGGCCACTAGTTCGATTCCCGGCTGGGGAGGGGTTCAAACAGTTCCAACAGTGGTCTTCCTGTGTGGACTTTGCATGTTCTCCCCGTGTATGCGTGGGTTCTCTCTGGGTACAAAAAACTTCCGTACCCGGTTCATTGGTTACTATAAATTGTCCCTAGGAATGAATGTGAGTGTGAATGGTTGTCTGTCTCTCTGTGTTGGTCCTGTGACAGACTGGCGACCTGTCCATGTGTACCTGCATCTCACCTGATAATAACTGGGATAGACCGCGACCCTGAACTGGATAAACGGTACAGAAAATAAGAGAATGAATACTTTAACAAACTTTCTGAACTTGGCTCAGTTCAGCTGCACAACCGCCCTGACAGCGTCTGGATTAAGTCACATTTAACTCCTGTACTACCGGTGACGCTGCGCCATACAGATGCGGGCATGAAAAAGTTCCTCCTTTTTCTGCCAGAAGTGGTGCAGTGACACTGGCTGAATGATTTGTCCCACGTATACGTCATCCAGTGTTGCCAGGTGTACGATAATTATCGTATTTGTACGATAATTTGGCCCTCTGTACGATGTACGATCAATAATCCTAAAAAAGGGCAAATGTACGATAATTTGACCATTTCATATTAATGTGAGCAAAACTGTCGGCTGGCGAATTTTTTTGTGAACCCTGAAGGCATCAGTTCCCATGTGACATGTTATCAGCCAGTCATGCTTTGCTGGGCGTGAGCTGCGAGTGACGTCCATGTGTTGATTGGCTGCATGGTAAGCTGCCCTAGGAGACGCTCAGACAGGAAGGAGAGCGAGATTCAAAACCAAAACAACACGAAGGGAGAGGGAGGACATATTTGTATAGATAATAAATGAGTAGAAGCCGGATTGACTGATGGAGTGCGAGAAACGTGGCCACCATCTTGGACCAGTCACAGCTCAGTTAATAACTACTGTGGATGAACGATGCCGGAGTTGCGAAGCATCTTCTGCTGTAATCGGCGGAGCATCGAAAGCAGCAAACTGGGAGTTACTTTTCACAAGTAAGACTGAGTATCAATATAAGTTGTGTTTAGTGGTTAAAATATTTACCGGCCTGTAATAATCTGTCTACATCATGCCAAGCGAGTCAGGCTCACTCACATTTGGTGGTCGCTGTTAAAGTTATGTCATGAAAATGAATATGAAACTTCATAAACCTACATGCTTATCATCTGTGTAGATTACACCTGATATTATGACGCCGTTAACCCATTCCGTACTGACGCAGCAAAGTCACATGTGCCTGTGGGCGCTTTTAAACACTAGAGTGACAATATTTCACGCATCAGTGGGGTTGTTATTTTACTTATGACGGGTGTACGATAATTTCCCTCAAAATACGATAATTTTGAGTCTCTGGTACGATAATTCTATATTTCCCACCTGGCAACACTGACGTCATCACACACGGTATCCAAACTTGGCGTGTGGAAATGTCCTTATTCTGGGCATTCATTCATTTATGCTCTGAAATTGTTTCCTGTGGGCACACAGGCGTTTCTCTGTGCGATTGAATTAGCAGATAAGTTGCTGGTAAGTGGCTGGCAGTCGCCAGAAAAGGGAACTTTTTCATGCCCGCATCTGTGCAGCACTGAGCTGCGTGCGGGATCTCTACGGTTCATGTGAATCAGAATCAAACCAACTGCTGGTCATAAAACCGTAAATGACAGGAAAAAATCACGCAGACAAAAAAGAGATGCTGCTGTTGGGGCATCTCTGTGGCCGTGAGGTAGGCCTATATATCATTTTTGAGGCACACAGCCAGAGAGGCAACATCGGCCATGACCGGCGACTGCCGGGACATTCCTGCTCTCAGCCCACTGCTGCCGAGTCAATGTAACATTTATCCGATCACTAACCGGGACATAACAGCCGATACCGATAGAGTCTGAAACCACGTGATCGGACAGGGGCCTCCCTACACAAAACCACCAGGTGAGTTGTTTTTTTTAAATGATGGCGTAACTGTGCAAGATCTCAGCTGACCGGATCACCTACCAGCGGTTGGCAGAGTTCACACCCCTTCTTCCCATGGTAAGTTTCTGGAAATTAACCGGAAGTTTTTCGTCCCTTTGCATCCCTAGTAGGTGCTGTGTGCTGCACACGTTTGTCTCTGGATGTTTCAGAGTCAGAGAGAGCATGTTACATTATGCATTTTTAGTCTTTTAGTTTACTGTTTTTCATGTTTTATCGGTTTTTATGCAGTGTCCTTGGGTGCTTTAACAAGGCATTTTTTAAATAAAATGTATTATTATTATATTACTATATTACTATGATGATGACGGGAACAAATTGCATGATGGGAAGAATGCTGAAACAATCTACAGCAGTTGTAGTCTTGTAAATAGTGACCCTGCAACACTCAGTCTGTCTTTAGATGTGAGCTGGCATGATGGTGGTCTTCCAACAGTCTTTTCAGAGTCCTCTGACGTAAAGCAGTTTTTGTCGGTTATCGTGCAGCCCTGCTTTCAGACCAGCTCCAGCCTCCCAGCAGCTGCACGAGTGCATGCTTCACCTCAGCCCTCGACTCAACTCCTTCAGTTCCCACAGCTCCACATTCAGAGTTCACCTTTCACCATCGGTTTGGTCTTTTTACTCCCAATGCAGCGCTACTCGATTCGGTCCTACGAGGGCCGCAGTCCTGCAGGTTTTCCACGTCTCCCCTGACTCAGACTCAGATTCAATAGATCCAACAGCCAATCAAGCTCTGCACAATGACTCATTAGCTTGTGTTGGATCAGGGAGACATGGAAAACCTGCTGGAATGTGGCCCTCGCAGGAACGAATTAAGCAATCCTGCTTTAACGAATCGTGTTTTACTCTAATTGTGACCTGCGGATGTTTACATGACTGCCATGTTTATCTGCAATTTTTCTTTTCATGAACTTTACAGCATAGAAACCGTGTTATAATAACACGGTTTCTATGCTGTAAAGTTCATGAAGGTCATTGAGGGATCAAATAAATTTTTATTAAAAAATTATTTAATATTTTTTCCTTCCATAAATTTTTTTATTAAATAAATAAATAAATAAACAAACAAACAGGCAGCTCTTCTCTGATCCAAACAAACAACTCAAATTGTTGACCTTGAATGAACAAGACAACCGTACGAAGTCCGACTCTGTTACCAAACCCAGTTTCTAATCGGCTGTCACTGCGTTTGCTTCGTCATCATCAGCGTAGGAGGAAGGTGTTAAAGCAGACAAGTGAGTGGAGACAGAGACACGAGGCTTCACCCACACGGACTCACGGCGGCGGGAAAATACCAGAAGACTCAAACGGTCCGGTTACCAGCTTCATCAGAACAGCCGAGCCGGTCACAGAGGGATCGGGATCGGGATCGGGATCGGGATCTGGATCGGGATCCATACCCAGTCCTCACCGGTCCAGAACTGCCGGCACCTTCATCACACTTTCTGTTCATCATCACTCAGGATGTTAACAGGAGTCCAAACTAGTGATGCACGATAAAATCGGCCCCCTATCGGTATCGGCCTATATCGGCTTTAAAACTGAGTATCGGACATCGGCCACCCCACCGATATCTAACCGATATTTAACAGATCAGCCCGCTGTTTCTAAAGTAAAATAAAAAAACACCTTCTTCTTAAAAACTTCTTTTTACAGACTTTAAAACTTCTAAAGACTAGGGGTGAGAATAAATATTGATACACTGAAATATCGCGATATTTTCATATGCTGATATATTGACATTTAAAAAACGCGGTATTGATCTATTTTACTAACAAAATTTTGCGATTTTTAATCATTCTGTTACAAAATCTTGTGAGAAATCACAAAAATTTTGCAATATTTTCATATGCTGATATTATATTGACATGAAAAAAAAAGGTATCGACCTATTTTACTAATTCTCGCAAGAATTCACAAAATATCATGAGATTTTGAAAGAGGACGATGAAATCTTGCAAGATTTTGTAAGTAAAATAGATTAGTACTGTGTTTTTAAATATTGATTTGATATTGGCATATGAAAATATCATGATATTTCAGTGTATAGATATTTTTTCCTACCCCTGTTTTTCAAAGTGTCAGAAACGGATAACAAAACTGCTATTTGCAATGACTGCTTATTTTTTTTTAGCTTTAATATCGGTATGGATATCGGTTATCGGTCACATGAGTTTTAAAATATTGGCATATCAGATATCGGCCTAAATTCCAATATCATGCATCCCTACTCCAAACGCATCCAGACTGGCACAGACCCCCCCCCCCCCCCCCCCCATGCATCAGGTATTGCTACTTCACGTGGCAACACAACAAACTTGTTTCAACATTCAAAGCATCATCACAGAGTGATCACCAATACTTTAAGTAGAACGAACGAACGAACCAGTACGATTGTCCTGTGAGTTCAGAGTTAACTCTCCGTTAGTTATTAAGGGGGTTTCTCTGCTCTCTAAAGGCCGTGCGCACGCCTGACGCAGCTCGCAACCCAGACACCAACAAACTGCAAAGGAACGACGACTCAACTAAATATCTTTCCAAGGATACAGAAAGTTTACTGGTGAGTAAATGCACGTATAGACTCCTAGAAATAAGGTCCAGGTTGATAAAAAAAAAGAGAAAGTTATGCTCTAAGGTCTTTCCTTCTGGAAGGATTCATTTTTCTAATCATGTTTTAGTTACTATGAACTGATTTCATGGGGAAATACTGCATGGAAAACACATGAAAAATCGCATTTTAAATATCAATTCCAATATTGGTGATTTTTTGCCAAACTTGTTCAGATTAGAGCAGAGATGAAAACCAGAACATCATCTGATCCATGTCCCTCCACCCGACTTCCGGCTCCTCTGCTGGTTCATGAGACTCACGCTGGTGCACGTGGTCGGACATAAAGTCAAAGTCAGAGATAATTTATAATCACTACAGATTAAATCAGCACCTCCGTACCCGCAGGATGAAGAGCAGCTAAACCGTGTTAGCATTAGCATTAGCATTGTGTTCCTGAAACAAGCGTCATCGTTGGCTTTGATCTGTGTGTAAACACCAGCCGCACACGCAGTTAAACCGCAGCTCTGGTGTCCACATCACATCTCAGCACACGAAACCAAACACACACAGATTAAGGCAGCTCTGACTCTGTCTGGGTCGGAGAGCAGGTTAATCTGGCTGGAAGCCTGGAGGAAGACACCACGATGATGATGATGATGACTGGATCACACTCGTTCATCCGTGTAACGTGTCTGCAGACCGACACAAACACCAGCATCCACCAGCCAGCCGTCCCTGCACACATCTGTGACCTCGGCCGGATTCTGTCAGCTTCAGACATCGTGTTCCAGCTCAGCCTCAGCTGTCAGATTACGAGGATGAAATCATGTAAAGGAATGTAGCAGCAGATGTAGCAGCATAGAGACCAACCAGAACCAGAACCAGAACCAGAATTTATTACTGACAGAACTTAAAGGAGAAGTTCAGTCTTTTTCAACCTGGATCTATTTTCTAGCATGAAACACGTTCATTTTCTCACCCAGACAGTTTTGGTGCAACTTGAATTCCTTCAGGAGATATTTAGATCCACTCCAGATCAGCGTATGTCCAATATAATGGAAGTGATGCGGGCAACCTCGCGCAGCCTCTACATAAGGCATCATCTGCCACAAACTCCTTTGTTTCACCAATGTTTTGTTACCAAACATTAGTCGGACCCCCCCTGTGAGCTCAAAGCGGTGGTGATTCGTCCTCATTTACAGACATTTACTTGTTATGGTGTCGCATAACAGTGATGTCATCAAAGCCGCAGCAGTAAAAATGACTGTAAATAAGTACTAAATCAGCCACTTCAAGCCGCCTTGAGCTCACGGGTGGGGGGGTCCGACTAATGTTTCATAACAAAACATTAGTGAGATGAAGGAGTTTGTGGCAGATAACGCCTTATTTAGAGGCTGAGCACGGTCGCCCCATCACTTCCATTATATTAGACATAAGCTGATCTGGACTGGATCTAAATATCTCCTGAACAAGTTTAGAATAGTTTTGGATTTTTAATTAGTTTCAGTTTTTATTTAATTTTGACTTTTTGTTTTTCAATTCAGTTAATTTTAGTTAGTTTTTTTAACAGGTTTGCTATTTTTTATGAGTTTTTATTTTTTGGAAAATGCTTAGTTTTACTTTAGTTTTTATTAGTTTCAGTTTTAGTTTTAGTTTGGAGGGTCCCCCCTCCCCTAAATTATAGGTAGGCTATTTGTCTGGTGTAACATTCAAAATTATCAGAAAGTCACTCAGAGTAAAGCTGGTGGATCAAAGTAATGAAATTAAATAGAAATAGATTTCACATCAACCCAAAAGGCTTATGTATTAAATAAATTTACAATAGTTAGTTTGGTAAAGACACAATACAGTGTCAGTTATCTTTAAAAAAAAAACAAAAAAAAACTGTCATTTATATTTCAGTTAAAAAAAAGAAGTTTTTTTCCAATTTTAGTTTTAGTTTTTTCCTTAGTTTTAGTTAACTATAATAACCTTGCTCCTGAAGGAATTCAAGTTACACCAAAACTGTCTGGGTGAGGAAATGAACATATTTCATGCTAGAAAATAGGTCCAGGTGGGAAAAAAAACCGAACTTCCCCTTTAAAGGTTGATTTTTTTCTGAAGTTGGGACTTTGAGGTGGTCCGGAGCGGTTCCTGCAGCATCAGGTCCAGACTTCCCCGGATTGATGCGGTCCGGTTTCCCGCCGCATCCCGGTCACATCTCCTGCTTCCAGGAGCGCAAACTTAATTCCAGCTGCCACCTTTTTGTCTTTACTCAGCGTCTCCATGGCAACAGACGTGACTCATGGCTTTCAGCAGATTAGCTGAGAAAATGAGCTGTAATTACGCGCACGGAGCGAGCGCTCGCCGGGACGGGACCTGGTGTGAAGAGGAGCAGATCCTGCAGGAATCTGGCTGAATTTCCCAGCATGCCTCTGTGAGGAGCTGCCGGTTCTTCTGGCATCAGCATCAGCGACAGGCAGCTGGCGTCAGCCGTCTGATAAATACGCTCTGATTGCTCCTGTTTGGGTCTGAATGCGTGTCACTCCCTGTTTCCTGATAATTTAGGAGTCTATTTATAAAGCTGCGATCATAAGCAGAGAGACGAGTGGCTGCTTCCCTGCTGCTGCTTTCTCCCGCCTTCATCTTCCAGAGCATCATCACATCCCTCTTCAGATACAAAACTCTGACTCTCCTTCTCTCGGAGAACTTAAAAAGAAAAGCTTTTCACATGATTTTTACTTCAGTCATTTTGAAAGCAGGAAAAACGGTTCAGGTGAATAAAAACTAGGGATGCACAATATTGGAATTTTGGCAGATATCCGAGAGGCTGATATTTTGAAACTCATGTGGCCGATAACAGATATCAATACCGATATTAAAGCTGAAAAAAGCAGTCATTGCACATAGCAGTTTTGTTATCCGTTTCCACACTTTAAAAAAATAGAGGTGGGAAAAAAATATCGATACACTGAAATATTGCAATATTTTCATATGCTGATATCAAATTGATATTTTTAAAAAACATGGTATCTATCTATTTTACTCACAAAACCTCACAAAATTTTATTGTTCTGTTCCAAAATCTCACAATAATTTGTGAATTCTCACGAGATTTTGTAACAGAACGATGAAATATTGCGAGATTTTGTAAGTAAAATAGATCAATATCCCGTTTTTAAATGTCAACATCATATTGGAATAGAAAAAATTGAAATTAATTGACACAAAAATATTTTTTTAAAAAGGAACAGCATTTTTAAAACAAATATCAACATATAATATCGCAAAATGTTTGTGAATTCTTGCGAGATTTTGTGACAGAATGATGAAATATTGCGAGATTTCATTCGTAAAATAGATCTAAAATGCGTTTTTAAATGTCAATATATCAACATATGAAAATATCGCAAAATTTCTGTGAATTCTTGCGAGATTTTGTAACAGAATGATAAAATATTGCAAGATTTCATTCGTAGAATAGACCGATACTGCGTTTTTAAATGTCAATATAATATCAGCATATGAAAATATCGCAATATTCCAGTGTATCGATATTTTTTCCCACTCCTAGTCTTTAGAAGTTTTAAAGTCTGTAAAAAATAAGTTTTTGAAAAAGACAAAGTTTTGGGGGGGGGGGGTTAGGCTTTAGAAACAGCAGGCTGATCCGTTTAATATCTGTGGGGTGGCCGATGTCCAATACTCAGTTTTAAGGCCGATATAGGCCGATACTGATCGAGGGCCGATTATATCGTGCATCCCTAATAAAAACGTTACTAAATCTTCCTAAAGTTTCCGTTTTAAGCTGTAATAGGACTCAGAAGTTCCTCCAGTGACGGTAAATTCAGCTTCAGCTGCGACTCAGTGATGGAGGAAGCATCCTCACCTCCCTGGAGTTTCACCCGCAGACGTGTTTCACGTGCGTTTATCTTTCCAACGCTGCCGTGGAAACGCGATAAATAAGCTGTTTAGCTTTTACAAGAGCTGCAGGATGAGAAAATTTTCCAGCAATTCCGATAATTTCCTGCTATCCATGGCCGATACTAGGGCTGGGAAAAATATTGATACATCGATATGAATATATGCAATATTTTTATATGCAGATTTCATATTGATATTTAAAAACGAGATATTGATCTATTTTACCAATGAAATCTTGCGATATTTTATCGGTCTCTTACGAAATCTCGCGAGATTTCATAAAAACCTCAGGTCAACTAAATCTATTATTTTCAGCAAATCAGACAAAATAAAGTCTGTTTTTAAGTTCTTTATACCCTACTTTATATATTATTCTTAAAATAGATCAATATCGCGTTTTTAAACATCGATATATCAGCACATGAAAATATTGCAATATTTCAGTGTATCGATATTTTTTCCCAGCCCTGGCTGATACCAATAGCCAATAAGATTGATGTTTTCAAACTGAACATAATCTTCATATAATCTGCCGTTTGTTCTGGATGAAGCAATGATATTTAAGTAGGGCTCAATATTCAATATTGATCAATATTGAAAATCACGATTATTCAAACAACTATTTTTTTTAGTTACAAAATAGATTTATTTTGCATTTCTTTGTAAAAAAAAAACACTTTATTGATAATTTACACAAAGACATTCATATTGAAAATAAATATAGACTACAAATACAAATACCTTACAGTTGTTTTTGTGAAATATAAAACATTAAATAAATAAATTAACTGTACTTTCAATTAGGTATTTTGTTTTAATTCAAAATAAATTGTATCCAGCTGCTCTGAAATCCTCTATATTTGAAGAATAAAATACTGTATATAAGAATTTCCCAAAATAAACTTTGGTAAGCGACGGCGTTAGTGCAGTGCTACAACAGTCTAAATGAACATTTATATTAAGTACACCCAACAAAAAATTGCATCGGTGAGAAGCCACTGAAATGGACTTTAACTTAAGGATAAGGTTCAGAAATTGTGTAAAAAAAAAAAAAAAAATCAAACCGTTTCAACTTGATTATATGAGTTTGGAGATCGTTTGATAACAATTGAAATCACTTTTAAATTTTGATTTATTAAAGGCCGTAGCTTATCTATAACAGAAAACCAAAACTTTGGGCTATTTAATTTTCTTTTTTCCAGTTTAAACAACAAAGTGCTTCCTTTGAAAACTGCTGAACAGACCGACGATTTCATCTCCACAGGTTTTTGTGGAGTCGAGTCAAATGTTTTTGAAATACAGAATGATATTTCAATCAATATGTCATGTATCACTGTTGCTGCTCCCCCTTAGATAACCCCTATATCACCCTTTCTATTTACCCCCCCCACCCCTTTCACCTTCCCCTGTTGGTGAATAGAGTTTTTTCTTCTTGTTTCGCCCAAGGTAAAATTTAGGGATGCAGGTTGGGCTAACTTCCTAATGTCTGATTTGTCAGTGAACGCACCGCTCCAGACGCAGCAGGAGCTTCCTCTCCGAGTTTTCTGAAGGAATCTCTGTGTGTCCTGGACAATGCTGCGCCATGACCAGAGGTGGGTGGTAGTAGTAACACACAACATTTACTCCAATACATTTATTTGAGTAAATTTTTACATAAATGGTACTTTTAGGAGTAATTTATAATCCTGTGTTATTTTGTTGATGCTAAGACATTGGAAGGTGTTTTTTAATGTTTTTGTTTATTTGTTTTGTTTTCTTTTCGTGTCTTTTGTTTTGCATTGTAATTTAAGACCAGGAGTAAACAACCAGAGACCAGGAGTAAACAACTAGCAGTAAACACCTAACAAACCAGGAGAAAAACAAACAATAAACAAGGAGTAAACAACCAGAGACCAGGAATAAACAACCAGCAGTAAACAACCAATAAACCAGGAGTAGAAAACAAGAGACCAGGAGTAAACAACCAGCAGCAAACAGCCAATAAACAGGGAAGACAACCAGAGACCAGGAGATAAACAAGCAGTAAACAACCAATAAACAAGGAGTAAACAACCAGAGACCAGGAATAAACAACCAGCAGTAAACAGCAACAAACCAGGACTAAACAACCAATAAACAAGAAGTAAACAACAAGAGACCAGGAATAAACATCCAGCAGTAAACAACCAATAAACAAGGAAGTAAACAAACAATAAACAAGGAGTAAACAACCAATAAACAAGGAGTAAACAACCAGAGACCAGGAATAAACAACCAACAGTAAACAGCAACAAACCAGGACTAAACAACCAATAAACAAGAAGTAAACAACAAGAGACCAGGAATAAACATCCAGCAGTAAACAACCAATAAACCAGGAGTAAACAACAAGAGACCAGGAATAAACAACCAGCAGTAAACAACCAATAAACAAGGAGTAAACAACCAGAGACCAGGAATAAACAACCAGCAGTAAACACCAACAAACCAGGAGTAAACAACCAGAGACCAGGAATAAACAACCAGCAGTAAACAGCAACAAACCAGGACTAAACAACCAATAAACAAGAAGTAAACAACAAGAGACCAGGAATAAACATCCAGCAGTAAACAACCAATAAACAAGGAGTAAACAACCAGAGACCAGGAATAAACAACCAGCAGTAAACAGCAACAAACCAGGAATAAACAACCAATAAACAAGAAGTAAACAACAAGAGACCAGGAATAAACATCCAGCAGTAAACAACCAATAAACAAGGAGTAAACAACCAGAGACCAGGAATAAACAACCAGCAGTAAACAACCAATAAACAAGAAGTAAACAACAAGAGACCAGGAATAAACAACCAGTGAACCATCAGACCCAGATGAGGTTAGACTGGGACCAGTATAGAACTGGTTTTACAGGGTGTGGAAGTCAGAACCATTTATGGGTCCTGCAGGATCTGTTGGGTCCAACAATGTGAAACATGGTCCAGCTTTGTCTAACCGGTGAAGCGGATCCGTTTGTCTCAGAGACCAGCAGGGAGGACCACGAGGACCGTACTGTTGACATGTCCACATCATCATGTGGTCTTTGGTTCGTCTCCGTGTCGGAGATCAGTGAAGGAGTAAACGGAGCGAGGGAGCAGGAGGAGAACTGGTCCTCCCACTTCTCTCTCCACGTCTCAGTCAGATCCGTCTGTCTCTCGTCCCAGAAGGACGTCGTCCCCCCGACGAGACGCCGACGACCTGACGCTCACCGAGACGAGACTCACAGCTCAGCTTCCACAGACAACGTATGGATCACACACAAGGTGTGTGTGTGTGTGTGTGTGTGTGTGTGCGTGTGTGTGTGTGTGTGTGTGTGTGCGTGTGTGTGTGTGTGTGTGTGTGTGTGTGCGTGTGTGTGTGTGTGTGTGTCTGTGTGTATCCAGACATGACTTCAGTCCTCTGATCTGATCAGGACCTGATAGATCCAAGTCCAGACCCTGATCCTTCATCCTGGTCCCATCAGTTCTCATCAGTTCTCCAGCTTTCAAAAAGTCCTTCTATGTTTCCCCTCATCTCCAGTCCTGGTACCAGACCAGATCCACAGGAACTGAACTCTGACATGTGTGTCGACACAGAACAGACGACTGAGAACCAGTTTAAACTGGATCTTCATCATCTGTTCCCATGTGTGAAAACTAGGAAAGACCTGAACCAGGACCTGAGAGATGCATCAAGACCTCCAGCTGGTCATCTACCGTTGGATGGTCTCCATGGAAACGTGACTGTCAAGAAGCCAGAAAAGGCTGAGGTGTGTCACATGACCCAAGAACTGGACTGGAAACAGGTCTGATGGAGGGACGGCTCCTCCCCAGAACCTGGACCTGGACAGGTCTGATGGAGGGACGGATCCTCCCCAGAACCTGGACAGGTCTGATGGAGGGACGGATCCTCCCCAGAACCTGGACAGGTCTGATGGAGGGATGGATCCTCCCCGGAACCTGGACCTGAACAGGTCTGATGGAGGGACGGATCCTCCTCAGAACCAGGACCTGAACAGGTCTGATGGAGGGACGGATCCTCTCCAGAACCTGGACCTTGTGGGATCATCTAGACAGAGACGGAGCAAAAAGGCAGAAACATCTGAAGAACTTTGGAAAGTCCTTTAAGGGTCCTGGAGAACTGGTCCTGGACTACTTTGAGCCTCTCTGTCCGGGTTCAGACTATGTTTCCATTCATGTTTCCGACATTTTGCTGTTTCCAGGAGGAACATGAATAATTAAGCAGCAGTCTGACAGATAATCAGCTGATCATCAGTCAGGAAGAAAACAGTCAACAGATGTTTGATTAAAACCAGGAACCACAGCAGCAGCATCAGGGACTGATCAATGACTCCAGCAGATCGATGGATCAGGAGTGATCAGTGTCAGCCTCCAGGTCCCAGCCTCCGGACCGGATCCAGCCTCCGGACCGGATCCAGCCTCCAGACCGGATCCAGCTGAGGAGCAGCCAGCTGACTGCAGAACCTCCATTATCACACACTCATCCTGGCTCTTCCTCACACGCTCGCGCACTGGCTTGATCAGACTCCTCCATGATTCGACCTCCTTTTGTAGACCACCAGCATCAGATCGCACCAACAGAAACGTGCACGCGCATACACACAAACCCCAAATCTCAGCTTAAAATGGTGCAGAAAGCCCCTCAGACGGGACTCGCTGCTCCTCCCCGCCCGGTTCCGTCCGCCGGTGCTCCGGAGCGGAGAACCCCGGAACCCTGCGCATGTTCTCCGGCTCCCGGCGGCTCAGACTCGGCCCGGATCGAGCCCGGTTCTGAGGCCTTTGTGGCACGCGGAGCTGGTCCTCCTACCTGTTTTGAAGAAGGCATCAGTGTCGGGGTCGCTGGGCGCCTCCTCGGCCGCTTCTGCGGGGTTCATCCCGGAATCCGGTTCAGTACAATCCACCGACAAAAAGACAGACGGAAAGAAAGGCTGGTCGTTTATTCCTCACATGTCCTCCGCGCGCGCGCCTCTCCCTCCATCAGCCGCTCTGGGCTCCTTTCTTTCCGTCGCCCTCTCGGTTTGTTTGCTGTTTCGGGGCTGGCTTCGTTTCTCTCTATTGTTCCCGGTCCAACCTCCCTCTCCCTCTCTCTCCCTCCCCACTGCTGTCCGCCAGGGTCTCTCTGCCTCCTTCCCTCCCTCCCTCCCCCTGCACCTCCCCTCCCTCAGACTCTCTCTGTCGCTCCCAGTTCAATCCTCTGACCTTTATTGGCTTCATCTGTCAGCTTTATGAACGCTTCATTTCACGTGTTTTCCTTTGATTCTGATAAAGTGGATTTTTCTGAAATATTTCCAGGATTTAATAAATGAGGTGAGTCGGAGATGATGGGGAACTCCGCAGGGTGTCATCTAAAGGCTGCGGAGGCTTTTAGAGCCGAAACAGACGCTGAAGGACGCTAGAGGCGCGATTTGGGACAGTTACTGACACCTGGCGGTGAAAACCAGAATGACAACCACCTCAATGTTTACACGACCTTAGATATCAGACATTTGGGAGTAATCAGATTATTGTAATAATCTGATTTGATGTGTCTAAAATATAATATTTGAAAAATCCTTTTCTACATTTTCCAAACTTAATTGAATTTCTTTCAGAGTACGTACATCGTGACGTTATTTTTTAATACACCAACTCTGTTTTTTATTTTTTATTTTCTGCTGACGTGACCTCCATCTTTTGAACGACATGTGCCGAAAAGACAGAAGGAGTGCAGCTTTTTTGCAAATACTGAGATGAAAAAAAACATGTAATATATCAGCTATATGGGTCTGCTTGCACAGACATTGTGGTATTGGGGAGAAATCTGCATGTGATAATCTAATTTCTCTAATCCGATAACTGCCGTAGAGACAATTTACATGCACACAAAAAAATCTGATCATTATCTGATTTCTGGGGTTAGCTGATAATTCGAGTGGTCATGCAAGGTCGGGCAAGTTTATCTCTACATCACATACATGTCCACGACAATTCAAAGTGCTACATAAAGCATTAAAAGCATGACAGAGAGGTGCAGAAAAAACATAAAAAGTAAAAGAAAAACAGCATGAACTAGAATTATAAACAAAAATGTAAAAGAAACAATGTTAGATCTTAAAGGAAAGTCCAGATTCCAATAAAAACTGTGTAATCTGAGGATTTTGGGAGTTTGTTCCAGACATGTGGAGCATAGAAGCTGAACACAGCTCCTCCAGGTCTGGTTCTGACTCTGGGAACTGATGAAAGACCAGAGTCCAGATGACCTGAGGAGTCTGTTGGGTTCTTACTGGGTCAGGAGGTCCTGAGCCATTCAGAGCTATAAAGACCAGCAACAGGACTTTAAGGTCTATCCTCTGATGGACAGGCAGCCAGTGTAAAGATGTGGTCCAGGTTTCTGGTCTTAGTGAGAACACGGGCAGCAGAGTTCTGAATGAGCTGCAGGTGTATAACTGGTTTTTAGGTAGACCAGTAAAGACACTGTTACAATAACCAGCCGACTGAGGATAAATGATGGACCAGTTTTTCCAGGTGCTGCTAGTAAGCTATCAGATTCCAGCTTCTGTATCACATGATGGTGGTAGCCTATCAGATTCTAGCTTCTGTGTCACATGATGGTGGTAGCCTTTCAGATTCCAGCTTCTGTATCACATGATGGTGGTAACCTATCAGATTCTAGCTTCTGTATCACATGATGGTGGTAGCCTATCAGATTCTAGCTTCTGTATCACATGATGGTGGTATGCCTATCAGATTCTAGCTTCTGTATCACATGATGGTGGTAGCCTATCAGATTCCAGCTTCTGTATCACATGATGGTGGTAGCCTATCAGATTCTAGCTTCTGTATCACATGATGGTGGTAGCCTATCAGATTCTAGCTTCTGTATCACATGATGGTGGTAGCCTATCAGATTCTAGCTTCTGTATCACATGATGGTGGTAGCCTATCAGATTCTAGCTTCTGTATCACATGATGGTGGTAGCCTATCAGATTCCAGCTTCTGTATCACATGATGGTGGTAGCCTATCAGATTCTAGCTTCTGTATCACATGATGGTGGTAGCCTATCAGATTCTAGCTTCTGTATCACATGATGGTGGTAGCCTATCAGATTCTAGCTTCTGTATCACATGATGGTGGTAGCCTATCAGATTCTAGCTTCTGTATCACATGATGGTGGTAGCCTATCAGATTCTAGCTTCTGTATCACATGATGGTGGTAGCCTATCAGATTCTAGCTTCTGTATCACATGATGGTGGTAGCCTATCAGATTCTAGCTTCTGTATCACATGATGGTGGTAGCCTATCAGATTCTAGCTTCTGTATCACATGATGGTGGTAGCCTATCAGATTCCAGCTTCTGTATCACATGATGGTGGTAGCCTATCAGATTCTAGCTTCTGTATCAAATGATGGTGGTAGCCTATCAGATTCTAGCTTCTGTATCAAATGATGGTGGTAGCCTATTAGATTCTAGCTTCTGTATCAAATGATGGTGGTAGCCTATCAGATTCTTGCTTCTGTATCACATGATGGTGGTAGCCTATCAGATTCTAGCTTCTGTATCAAATGATGGTGGTAGCCTATCAGATTCTAGCTTCTGTATCACATGATGGTGGTAGCCTATCAGATTCTAGCTTCTGTATCACATGATGGTGGTAGCCTATCAGATTCTAGCTTCTGTATCACATGATGGTGGTAGCCTATCAGATTCCAGCTTCTGTATCAAATGATGGTGGTAGCCTATCAGATTCTAGCTTCTGTATCACATGATGGTGGTAGCCTATCAGATTCTAGCTTCTGTATCACATGATGGTGGTAGCCTATCAGATTCTAGCTTCTGTATCACATGATGGTGGTAGCCTATCAGATTCTAGCTTCTGTATCACATGATGGTGGTAGCCTATCAGATTCTAGCTTCTGTATCACATGATGGTGGTAGCCTATCAGATTCTAGCTTCTGTATCACATGATGGTGGTAGCCTTTTAGATTCCAGCTTCGGTATCACATGATGGTGGAAGCCTATCAGATTCTGGCTTCTGTATCACATGATGGTGGTAGCCTATCAGATTCTAGCTTCTGTATCACATGATGGTGGTAGCCTATCAGATTCTAGCTTCTGTATCACATGATGGTGGTAGCCTATCAGATTCTAGCTTCTGTATCAAATGATGGTGGTAGCCTATCAGATTCTAGCTTCTGTATCAAATGATGGTGGTAGCCTATCAGATTCTAGCTTCTGTATCACATGATGGTGGTAGCCTATCAGATTCCAGCTTCTGTATCACATGATGGTGGTAGCCTATCAGATTCCAGCTTCTGTATCAAATGATGGTGGTAGCCTATCAGATTCCAGCTTCTGTATCAAATGATGATGGTAGCCTATCAGATTCCAGTTTCTGTATGAAATGATGGTGGTAGCCTATTAGATTCTAGCTTCTGTATCACATGATGGTGGTAGCCTATCAGATTCCAGCTTCTGTATCACATGATGGTGGTAGCCTATCAGATTCTAGCTTCTGTATCACATGATGGTGGTAGCCTTTCAGATTCCAGCTTCTGTATCACATGATGGTGGTAGCCTATCAGATTCTAGCTTCTGTATCACATATGATGGTGGTAGCCTATCAGATTCTAGTTTCTGTGTCACATGATGGTGGTAGCCTATCAGAGTCTAGCTCCTGTATCACATGATGGTGGTAGCCTATCAGAGTGTAGCTTATACAGAAGTTAGAATGCTGATAGGCTACCACCATTATCATGTGATACAGAAGCTTAGAATCTGGCTGCTTTCACATCATTTCATTGCCTAAAACTCTCAAAAGTGGAAACAAACTGCATGTTTTGAATCTTTATAGTGGTATCTCCATACTCAAAAAGTATCAAGATATTTTGTCTGGCTGGTATTGAAGTATCGACTCCAGGGTATCAATATTCCCATCACTATTTCCAACCAAGAGAGATTGGGATTGGTTTCAGTCTGGAGTCACCAACTCTGGACCTCTTCATCAAGGGTCCTGCAGGTTTTAGGTGTTTCCTACTGCAGCTCATCTGACTCGGATCAGTGGGTCATCAAGAGGCTTGTACAGAAATTATCAACATGCTGTCGGAGAATTATTTCATTTGGATCAGGTGTTGCAGCAGGAAAAAATCTAAAACCTGCAGACTGCTGACTCAAGAGGTCCAGAGTTGGCGATCCCTGGTTTAGGGAGTTCTTGGCTGTAAGTAGATTGAGGAACACTGATGTGCTGTCACAGCAGAAGCTGGTGAGAAGAGACAAAGTCGGCCATTATTCTCCAGCGGTGATTCCCGTTTTGGGAAAAGTTGCTCCACAGTTACGCCTCTCTGCAGTTACCAACTAACATCCTGACACTTGATCAGTTTAGGCCTAGTCCACACGGAGCTGAAGCCGGTTTAGGTGTGAAACCGACAGCAGAAATCCGGGGAAAGGTTTCACCATCCCCATGAAACTGCTGTAGTACATCCTACAAGGCTGTGGGTGGCGCTATGATGATTAAGTGTGACACTGCAAACCTAGAACAAGACACAGCGCATGCACAAATATAGACTCACCGAGTGTCGCTGGAAATCAACAAAGGAAGAGCAGAAAGGTGAAGATAGCGGAGGATTTATGAGGCAAATGCTAAAGTTTTCTACATAATTGAAAACAGTCGCTCACCAACGCCATTGCTGTTGTGAATTTTTTTTTCAACTTTATTGTTTTTGTGAATGAGACCATGTCATAACCCCACCCCCCTTCATTGTGCGGTTACGCCGTCCCCATGAAACACAAACCGTGTCAAACCTTTCCACCTTGGAACCTGGTTTCAGACATGGCTAATCCCTGGTTTTGGGGCTGATTTCTCACATTTTTTGGCGGTAACGCTGTAATTCGGTGCCGTGTGGACGGCCCCTTAGGATATGAGTGGACTTCCCAAGCCAGTTTCATACAGATATGGGGATAGGGTGCCTTGACAACAAGAAAACATGCTGATGAACCTTCCTACAATAAAATTTCTAAAAACTGGGATAAAATCAGCTGGTCTTCTTTTTCTTGGTCATTGATGATGATTTGCTTCTTGTCTAAAAGGCTTCGTCAGTTCTAATGAGAACAGGGGTGGGCAACTCTGGTCCTCAAGGGCCAACATCCTGCAGGTTTTAGATGTTTCTCTGCTCCACACATTTAAATTAAATTCTTATTTAATCTTATTAAATTCTGGACAATGATCCTTTAATCCGAATCAGGTGTGTTGAGGCAAGGAAACTTCTAAAACCTTCAGGATCTAGAGGACCAGAGTTGCCCATCCCTGAACCAGAGGATGGGGAGTTGTGAGTCTTTGCCAGGACCTCTTTCTAGAACCAGGTTGGACCACCTTTTTGATCCAACCAACATGGTGGAAACATTCCTCAGAGACTTTGCTCCATATTGACACGATGACATCACACAGTTACTGCAGATTTGTAGGCTGCAGATGAGAATCTCCCATTTAAATTAAATTAGACTGTAATCTGCACATTTGGTTCTTTTACCAAAAGGCTGTCATGAAGAACCATTTTAAACTGGTCCTTCAGGCTCTTCATCATTTGTTTCCATTTCTTATGTGTGAAAAGCAGCAAAGATCAGACGGTCGGACAGGAAATTGGATTCTAGCAGCAACGTTCATGTGTCCAGAAAGGAGCAGGAACTGGACACATGAAGGACAGAAGCTACTGGCAGAGTTGCTTCTGGTTTCCCCCGCCAAGGAGGTGCTGTGATGACGGGCTTTTGTCTGTCCATTTGTTAGCAAAATAACGCAAAGTGCTGCACAGATTTGGATGCAATTTTGAGGTGTAGCATCTTCTAAAATAAACCAGGGTCCACACCGTATATCTGCTCTTTTCTTGTTGCTTTTTAATCAGCCGCTTCAACAGGCAACACGCTTTTTACATGATACTGTCTGTTGTTCTTCTTCTGCTCGGGCAGCACATTAACACACAGTAACTTAAACAACTGTCTGATGTAGCCCGCCTTCTGCTGGACTCTAAAGGCTCTGAAATATAACATTGTCAGCCTGTGATAATAGTTGAGAATGTACCCATACACATAAGTAAACAATACCTATTTATATATCTTGATAACTGTGATACCACATGAGAGAATGTTGATAATGGCACAATGAAGAACCCATTTAATTTTGGTGTTCATCCGGGTCACCGTTTGGATACAGGAATTTTTTTAAGGATTCTGTGTCATTGCTTCTGTTAAAATGGATCACTTAAAGGGGAAGTTCAGGATTTTTGACATAGAGCCTCATTTTAATAATAATAATAATAATGGATTAGATTTATATCGCACTTTTTTTCCTATCCAGGAACTCAAAGCGCTCACAGTAGGTCCATTATTCATTCACTCCTCATTCATACTTGGTGATGGTAAGCTATGTATGTAGCCACAGCTGCCCTGGGACAGACTGACGGAAGCGTGGCTGCCATTTCGCGCCTACGGCCCTTCCGACCACCACCGGCACATTCACACACATGAATTTTGGAGTGAGCCAGGGTCCTACTTACCACTGGAGACAGTTTCATCTTATTTCATCTCAAATTCTTGTTACCAGTGGTCCCCGATGCTAATGCTAGCATAAGTCAATAGGAATCTGTTAGCCTGTCGTTAATAACAATCGTATCCACTTCACAGAACACCCGAGGAAATAACACAAGACTATCTGTGTAAATGCTGTATTAACAAAATAATGTTACAAAAAAAACTTACCTTGCATCCCAAATGACACATTACATTTTGAGGAACTAGTTTCTCACCAGCAGTGGAATGATACATTGCTTCTGGGTGGTAAGACAGGAGAGCGATGCGGTTCAAAACAAACAGAAGCGCCACAGTCTTCCCACATTTCCAATAGCTTTTTAGTTTACAGAATTAAGAACAGCAGTGGGCAACATGGTTTATAAATGTTCATTTTTACCGCTACTGGAATCAAATTCCTTCGTAGACTTAACGGCAGATGATGTCACTCTTCTGACAAATACTTGAAGTAAAAATGTGTTTCACATTAATGTTAATTCTCTTATTAGAATCCCCATTTAAAACTTAAATAGTGGTGATGGTGAAGAACGAGCTCTATGGTGGAGGTCTGCACGCTGGTACTGTACTGTATGTGTGAACAAACAGGAATTTTAAAGACATTTTTTCCTTTTTGCCAATAATTAATCCATTAAAAGACATTCCTGATTATATCTGAGGTACCTGATGATGAGAAGACAACTGCAGTATCACTCTGAAGGCCTTTTCTCCTCATCATCAGATAAAAGCTTCACCAGCGTTACTCTTCATGCATCATGGAATCTCATGCTGTCTTTGTGTTGTGTTCTTTCATTAGTTTTTTCTTTGAATGTATTATGTCATTAATGGAGGCGCTGCTTGCCAACAGGCATACTAGGTGAATGTTTGGGGCCCTGAGCCAGACGGGGGCCTCCAAGGGGCGACCAACTTTAAATCACAGAGCAGTGACAATGTGGAGAGTTTGCATCGGCCCCAAGGAGCAAACTACACAGGAAACGTGTGAAACCAGGAAGTGAAGTTTTTAATTGTAATTCTTTCTTGATCCGCTAGGAGCTCCAAAACAGAGCAAATCCGGCCAAGCCATGTTGCTATCGTTTAAGTGAGCTAACGTTACAAAATGGTCATTTTTCTTGATGCTAATGTTGTTGTTTAATCAAGATAACAGCTGCATTTGTGGCTGATGATAAAACAGGCAGGGTAAGCAGCAGTGTTGGGAACATTACTTTAAAAAAGTAATTAATTATCATTGATTACTTCTCAAAAAAAGTAATGCTGCCCGCATCATCACGCAAACCCCCTCCTCTGCTCACATCACCCCCGTCCTACAACAACTCCACTGGCTCCCCATAACCTCCAGAATCGTCTTTAAAATCCTCCTCTTTACTTTCAAGGCTATTCAAATCTCTCTCCTCCATACCTGTCCGCTCTGGTCCACATCGCCATCCCCTCTCGCTCCCTCAGATCCTCTTCCTCCCTCCATCTCACTGTCCCTTCCCCCCGCCTTGTTGCCATGGGGAGCAGGGCTTTCAGCTGCTCTGCTCCCAAACTTTGGAATTCCCTCCCTCCTGACCTCCGCAATACCAATTCCTTCCCTCAGTTCAAATCTCTTCTCAAAACTCACCTGTGCAAACTCGCCTTTAACCTCAAACCATCCTCGCTGCACCTGTGTACTCTGTTTTATAGTTTTTAACTGTTTTATATTTTTATTGTTTTAACTGTTATTTTTATGTTGCTTATTATTTGTTATGTAAAGTGACCTTGGGTTTCTTGAAAGGCGCTTCAAATAAAATGTATAATTGTTATAATTATTATTATTAATGGCATTAGTAACTGAGTTACAGCTTTATAAAAATAACTAATTACTTGGAAAAGTGATTATTCTGTTACTTTTTAATGTTCATTTTGATGTAACTTTAAATTAATCTTAATTAATCTATTAAATTAATCTTTATGTTGAATTGATAAAAAAGTGAATATTATATCTGACTAATGAATGAAATTAATGGAAACTTTACAGAATAAATTACCAACAGAAAAATCATGGACGCTCAGACTGATGGATGTTGTGGCTCTGTCACCTCCTCAGGAGAGGAGCTTCAAGCCCATGTGGTTATAACAGCCAGACACCATGAAGAAACACGTAGCCACTAATCAACGTTTCTCATCATGTTCGTGTGTTTTATCTCTGTGGGAAACTGATGTTCGTGATGATTCCAGTTCATAATTCTCCCCGTTGTGCGCGCGTGTTTGGCTGCACACATTGACTGGGGTTTGCAATGACAGATCATCATCATCATCATCATTACTGTTTCTGTACCGCCCCGGGTCAGATGTAGACAGATCTAACATACAGAACTAGTGTAATATATCTTTAGTATTAACTATTATCTGAATTTGGGTCATGGGTGAAAGAAATAATTCAGGGAAACTTGTTGCTCAAACTATGATGCTGTTTTCTTCTTAAACTGGATTCATACTCACGCTGCATCTGCGTCTGTGTCAGGTTGGTGACGCTGTCACCGCCATACGCCCTGTATAGATCCACAGAGGCTCAATAGGAGATTATCACGCTTACCGGAACTTCCCGGTATTTGGACACTTCCTCTTCCGGGCCATTTTAACAACAGCCGTTCCTGCTCTGTTATACTGTTTAAATCAGATAAACTCCAAACATACTTAAAGCAGTACTTAAGAACTCTCAGTTTTGGTCGATTTTGGCGGCGCCAGTGGACAAAAGCGGTATTGTTTTGCCTGAAGGAAGACCTCATTTCCCATGAGGACCAGCGCAGAGCGCCGTAAAAACAGCGCAGAGCGTCGTAAAATCCTGATATACCGGTCGACTGCAGTTGGATTGAACTACATTCCTGTTTCCAGTGGCTGTGGGAAGGATGAGTAGCGATGAGGTAATGTATTTTGTGGTGAAAGAAAGTAACATAACGATGTTGACAATGAGAAACGTTTATAACTTTGGTTTTGTACCGTAGTTCTCTACCCCCCCCCCTCCGAGTCGTCAGCGACTAATGCGCTGATGACTTTAGAGAGCCCCTTGAAACGGATAAATGAAATGTTTATTTTGATAATCCCACAGTAAACACACGTACAGATCCCGACAATGTGCCGCAATGCCTGAATATCAACCCTGCACAATTTGTATGAATATACAGTCTCTCAGGGGAATTTAGTCTCTGAAGGAAAGTACTACTATTCATTCTAAACAGTTTCTCCACGTTGTATTGTTTCATCTACTGTTGTAATTATATTATTAGGATTCTATATGAATAATTATACATACATTTATTACTAAAATTATTACTTTATGTGAGTCTGTTACCCTCACTGTCATTTTGAATTACTAAAAGCCAGGACGAATTCCTGTATTTGACAATAAAGTTCAATATGATTCTGATGCTTATTGAACATCAAAAAAATTAACATTTTTAACAACATTTCTGTCTGTTGTTTTATCAGGAATTCCCTGTCCCGGACAACACTTAAACCTCTTCAGAGTTTGAGCCCACACCAAGGCCTACACACACCAGTGCTGGCAGAGGCAGGGGCAGAGAAAGGGGGAGAGGGAGAGGGAGGAGTAGGACACCAGAGGACTTGAACCCCGAGACCCAGCAGAGGGTTCAAGATCTGCACGAACGCAGAAATGCTGAGATACAGGCCAGAGTACAAGCATTGGACCATAATCACAGGGATGAGCTCCTACAAATGATCCTTGCAAGACTACCGGGCCTGATGTTTGACATTGTGGACCTGCTGGAGAACCCTGATCGGCACAGACTTCCAGGTGGGGGGGATTTACAGTGGTGCTCCTGCACAAATTGTAAGGACATGAACACTGACCTGGAGAGGCTCTGCTGTGGGCAAACCCCTGAGAACTGTGTCAGCAACATGGCCCACATGGACCTATACGTACTAGATGAAGGAGTGTTGCGAATGGCGAGGGCTGCCTGGGATGACATCTTTGCAACAGAAGATGAGCAAGAGCCTGGAGTGGAGCAAAGGCAAAACAGGCATGCAGCCTATCGCCAGTTTGTTCTCTGGCAACATGGCCGCCTGGGCGTAGGAAATAGGGTAGTAATACCAAGTTGTGTCTGGAAAATAAGGGACACTTTTCCAGACCCAAGGGGACAATACACCAGTTTCCAGGTCCGCAGATTAATTTAGCATGTCATTGTTTGGAGTGTGCTGTAAATAGTTATGACATTTTATTATTTCGTTCAAAATTTACCTTTCATTTGTTCACTTGTGTGTGTTTGAAAATAAATACATTTGTGCAAAACAAGGCAAACTTTTATTGATCCACTCTTTCACAGTTTTCTCATTTCAAGTGTCGTACTTTGTCACATTCAAATAGTTATTTTGCCACTTGTCCCTTCACAGTAAAGGACGTAATGACTAAAACAGGACCTAGAGAAAAAAAAGAGAAACATTTCCAGGCACATGCAGTGTTACGCAAGGAATATGAAGAGTGGCATGCATGCAATGTGCATTGTTTCAATGACGGGATATGTGTATGATTTGAATGAATAAATAGCACAGCAACATTGTATTACAGTTGTAGTAGTAGTAAATGAATGACAATGAAGTAAAAAATTACTTTGAATTAAAACACAAAACAAAAGGGGAGTGTGATGCAAGTACATGGATAAACAGAGCAGGATAAAAATAAACAATGACAATCTGTGTCAATGTTAGAAGTTACTGAGAATAATTACAATGACTGCAGTGATAGCAGTGTGAGTTGGGGTCCAGGTAAATCATTTGTCTTTATTTAGCCATTCAGTGCAATATGTATGCATGTGCATTTATGTAAGCAGACAGGGCAGGATCTTCATCTATTCTTCATCGGAGCTGTCTCCATCCTCACAGAATCTCTGGTCAGTCCAGTTCTCGTCCATTTCAATACTGCACATAACCACATATATCCATAAGTAGGAAAGAAATGACACACAATACAATCCAATTCATTATAAAAGCTTACATGCTGTTCCTTTGATCATTGACTGCATCCTCATCTGGAGAGTCATGGCGCTCTTCTTCCTCCACAACACTCAGAGAATGCATGCTGCAGATAGAGTACAGTAGATTGTAAGTAGACTATAGTCGAAATAGAAAAAGACATATTTGCATTTAGTCAACATTTGTTCATGCAATCAACATTCAGTCACAGTGAGATCAAGAACTGTGATGCACTGTTTGTGGCAGGAGTCACTCCCCTACTGTCCTGCACCACTCTGCATACTTATTGTTCCATGTGGGTCCTGTGCAATGTGCCTACCGGTATGCCTGTGAGCAAACAGCATGGGACCGTTGTTGAATGGCGCAACATAGTATGTCAGTGCTGTGAAACAGTAGGCAAGTGCTGCCAGACGGATGACCAGGGGCTCACAACATCAACTGAAAGTACTGTATAACAGCTTTCATTTACAGAAACTTGCCTGGCCTCCAATACACCAACTTCTTCTGCCTCAGCGCCTTCTTCCAGCATTTGGACACCCTCTATCCTGAGTCAAAACAGAGAATAGGACATGTTGAAAAATACTAAACGTTGCCTGAAACAAGCAAATGCAAAGAAACACAAAGAAACACAACGTACCTGACATGGTCTGACTCTTCTGTAAGGCTGGAAACTATAGGCTGTAGCGTTTGGAGGTGTTGCTTGTGGGGAGTAGAAGTTATTTGCTTGTTTTGATAGCTGTAGAGAAATAACATGCAAGAAATTTATATGGATCAAGAGTAATGCAAGAGAAACACAAAAGTAGACACAGTGGAAATAAAGGCACTATATAAACGTCACACAATCTAAAAAATGCCTCTTGTTATACTAGAGAATTATCTGGTAAAAATAATTAGCAATGCAACATCAAATATAAAAAAAACAATAAAATTTTAAAAAATAAATAAATGTGGAACACCAAACACAACACAATGTCCAATAGAAACACACAACAATAACAAAAATATCTTGTCATCAGATCAACTTCAAGATGTCAAGTTTATTGACAAACTGAGATTGTAACCTTCAAAGTTAGGTGCTTGATGCTACTGAAGTGAGCTACACACAGACCCTTCAGAACTAACTAAATAAACGTTACACAGAATTTTAAACATGCAGCAATCCCTGTAATTTTAGCTACACTCAGCGCAAGGTGCTATTGATAAGCAGGACTAGGAAGAGTTATAACTCAATGCACATTGCACACGGGTTTGGTTTTACTGATTATTCAGAGCAAGCAACACGATTGGACTTCTTTGCAATCACTGTATGGCTGCAGTGATTCAATTTGTTGTCAATTTGTTGATTGACTCAACAAAAACACGAAAAAAAATCCAGTTTTTCTCTGAAACTATTACATAACAATCTTCAGAAACTACTGTCACGTACATAAAAGCTGACACGATAATACCACAGTGATTGAGTATGACTGATCTTTCCACAGTACAAACCTACATATTTTTTAAATCAGACTTGTATAGATATTTGGGGCTTGCAGTCATCGCATTACTTTTTCTTTAGACAGTACTTTTGAGTTTGTTGCGTGGCTGGTCGGGTCAGTTTGGAACAATGACCTATCAAGCTGGTGGCTATTTATTGCTACCACGCACATTTCCGATAGATAACATTAGCATTAGCATGTTGATTTGAGCAGAGAAAGTTACTTACTAGTCCAGCAGAAATAGAGCCACGGCAGCATCAGTCGGAAATCCCTCCTCGTCTTTGAGCTCACGCCAGCGAGTGAAAGCCTGGCCGATGTTGATCCTTGACTGTCCTTTTATCCGGGTAGCCTCCCTTTTTCTTTTTTTTTTTGTCTCCTCAGACAAAACTTTTCGTTTCTTTTGTTGTTTTGGAGCTTCTGCCATGTTAGCAATAGTTGCGCGTAAGCGCTACATCGACTTCCGCCGCCTTTATAAGGAATCGAGAAAGGGGGAAGTGACGTATGCCGTAAAGCAGTCCGCACATTTGTAGTTGTTTTGTGTGGCAGGGTTCCTACCACCCTCCTCAAAGTTGCTTAGTCCCGGTGAAAGTGATACAGACCCCCTCCGGACAAAACAGAGGTGTCATTCTACTAGTTGTAAGTTGACGTTTAATCACAAAAGTAATGAAAACATTTTATTAAGGCTGAAAAGTTACTTAGTGTTGGTTTAAGTTTTCATTCCAGACTGAAGTCATACTAAGGAAGAAGTGGATCAAAGCGACCAATTCGCCGCGGTGAAGGGCCGAAGTTTACAATAAAACAACACACGTTTGTTTGTAGCCGGTGGGGCACAACACCGCACGACACCGGCACTTCACAGCATGCTAGCATTAGCCAGCTAGCGTTTACTGACGTGCTTAACATTGTGCATCTTAAAACACACAAACATCTGAAAATCGAGTCTGTACCCCCCCGTTTCCAGTGGAACAACTGGGGACTGCCAAGAAAGGAGACGCTTTCTGATGCTTGTGTGTTTTCAGCCGCACAAAGTTAGGCATGTCATCAAGCTGGCTAATGCTAGCCTACTAACACGACTGTATAGTCTGCCGGCTACAAACAAACGTGTGTTGTTTTATTATAAAGTTCGGTCCGTCACTGCGGCGAATCGGTCGTTTTGATCCACTTCTTCCTTAGCATCACTTCAGTCTGGAAAGTTTAACAGAGTAGTAGTCGGCAGACCACTGTTAGCAGGCTAGCATTAGCCAGCTTGATGACGTGCCTAATTCTGTGCGGCTGAAAACACACAAGCACCTGAAAGCATCTCCTTTCTTGGCAATCCCCAGTTGTTCCACTGGAAACGGGGGGGGGTACAGACCCGATTTTCAGATGTTTGTGTGTTTTAAGACGCACAGTTATGCACGTCGGTAAACACTAGCTGGCTAATGCTAGCATGCTGGTGTTGTGCCCCACCGGCTGCAAACAAACATGCTACGTTGTTTTATTATAAAGTTCGGCCCTTCACTCTGGAGAATCGCTTTGATCCACTTCTTCCTTAGTATCACTTCAGTCTAGAATCAGTGAAAATTTCAGTAGGGTTGGCGTTTATTCACGTTATTTACGAAGTAAGGCAGGGACATTGAACTGGGCCGGAAGTGGGCGGTCTAAGTGTTTCAAACCGGAAATTCAGAACACGGAAGCGTGATAATCCCCCATACGAACTTCTTCAAGTCTGACGTGCAGCCGTGTTCAACAGAACACAGCAACTCTTTTTTACTCAAACATGAGTGTGTGGAGAGGCACACATCTCCATATCACTCCGCCTCCTCTCGGTGAGAGCACCAGCACAATAAAGTCCCAACAAATGTGAAACTTCTGTTCACCAGGAACAAAAATGAATCTCACAAAACAATAGCAACGCGCTGTCACTGAAGGCCAGTAACGGTAACGGCGTTGTAATGATGGACTTAGTAATTGGTGACTGAAAAAGTAGTGCCATTAGTAACGGCATTTATTCTAACGCCGTTATTCCCATCACTGGGTAGCGGTGCAAATAAATGTAAATAAAGTAAATGCTTCCTCCTTCTTCTTCTTTGTCTCCTGAGTTGACAGACTGAACACGGCTTTGGCATAATGCTGCCCCCCACAGTTTGAAGGTATATCTGCATTTAAGAGGTGTCCCATTCCTAAGTCACAAAATAGCCCTTGGAAACACCAACAAAGGTTTTTGCACTTATTAAATAAATTTCAGTAAACGTATTCAATACTTATTCCCTGTGTCATTTCACTATATGACACAGAATTTACTGAGACATAAATGTTAGGATTTCTTTGTATGTGTGCATTACTTGGGTTTTTGCCGACATCTGGTTAAAGTTTTTTGTCAATAGCTCTACTAGCTTTACCCCCCTCCACTGTTTATGATGGTACCTGCTTGATTTCTATGTTATAAACTAGAAAAGTACACTGAGAGCCATTTGATGAGAAAGGGGTTCAGCCTCATGTCTACCAGTTTGGATGTCAGATTACCAGTTTGTATTGAATGCTGATGAAAAACCAAGAACAATGGCTCTTACATATGAATTTCGGTTGTCTTGATGTTTTGTGAAGATGTGGGCCAGTGTGGCAACAGCGTCTTTTGTTCCTCGGCTCTTCTTATATGCAGATTGATATGAAGGAGTCAGCATCTCCAGACCTTGAAAAAGAAACAAAAGACAAAAACTCCAAATGACGACAAAAACAACAGAAAACTTAACAGAGCAGACGATACAAGCCTTCCCAAAATGTTGCCGAGGCACAAGTTAAAGGCACTAGAGGCAGGAATAAAAAAAAAACAAACAAATATGCATGTCCATTTTTTTTTAATACTAATGGGTGATGAAGCGCTAAATACCAAAAATAACGTTTTCTACCCACATTTCTCTCCGTTGCCTTGAACAGGCTGTGTGCTGCAAAATGCGATGCAATTCGGTGTCCGAATTTCCCGCGCTGCCCTGCAGACATGACGTCAAATGACCTACATCTGCAGTTTTGATGCAGGAAGAAGACGGTCGCGTTAAATTCAAACACTGTAAGTGATAGTTATGGATTCTTCTGCCGTCAGCAAACGATCCAGATCAACTAAAAGACACCAAAAAGTGGAACTACGAAGGAAAAGCTTAGTAAACAACATTATAGCTTCAGTTTGTGCTCACATAAAGGCTTGGCTCGTGGCTGCAGTTACCTGAAGCGCCAGTCGCAAGTTTAGTTTCTTAATCTTGCCTCAAGTCCCTTTAAAGGGGAAGTTTTTTTTTTTTTTTTTTTCAAACTGGACCTATTTTCTAGCATGAAATATGTTCATTTTCTCACCCAGACAGTTTTGGTGTAACTTGAATTCCTTCAGGAGATATTTAGATCCACTCCAGATCAGCGTATGTCCAATATGATGGGAGTGATGGGGGCACCTCACAGCCTCTAAATAAGGCATTGTCTGCCACAAAGTCCTTCATTTCACCAATGTTTTGTTACGAAACATTAGTCAGACCCCCCCACCCGTGAGCTCGAAGCAGCTTTTTTGTGGTGATTAGTGATACTTGTTATGGTGTCGCAAAATAGTGACATCAAAGCTGCTCCTGTAAAAATGTTGAAGAAAGGGTCCACGCTTTCAGTATAAGGAGGCAGCAACCGACAGTCCAGCTGAGCTGCATCAATCAGGGCGAAGGCAGGAAACACAGACATGGAAAACCCCACAAACTATCCTCCTTGAATCCTAAAGCTCGGCCCTCCATCAGCTCCACCCATGAATATTTCATAAATACCCAAAAATGAATCTGACTGTGTGTTCTTGACTCTGACTGCTCTGGTCAGCCTCATTTAACTGTTTGTCTGTATGAAGCAGAAAGTCATCTTCATCATGTTCTCACTGTGTGCTGCTGCCCCCTAGAGGACAACACCACACATGACAGCTGGTTTCACTCCTGAGCCCTCAGAGGGCCTCAGCACCACTTCCTGAGCATTTCAGGTTTTTTGTTTTTGTTTCACTTTCCTCCACCTCAGTTCTTCTTATATTCCCTGTCTTTTGCATCCAATCCTTTTATGGACATTAATAAATGTTGGGCTTCCAGGAAAACATGATGAAAGTAGCATGCTATCATCACTTCAGGTTCTGCCCACAATACATTTTAAAATGAGAGTCTTGACTGAAATGGCCTCTTGAGATGTTTTTAACAAGAGATTTAGGTTGCTTTCACACCTGTTAGTCCAGTAGATGATTCGGTTCGGCCCAAAAGTTAAAACAATGTTGCAATTCTCAACTAGTCCGGTTCACATTCACACCAGTGTTTCTGCAAACAAAACTACCTCTATAGATGTCATATAGAAGTATAGAAATTTAATTCGGCAACTTGAAACCAAAAGACTTTTCATTTTTTATATTTTTTTTATGTTACATGGAAAATATTTTATTCATAAGTGCAAGCAGGCCAAGAAATAGCCAAGGAAACAGGAATTTAAAATTGAAAGGGATCTTTATTTTAAAACTTTGCAAAGTTTTAAAGACACACAACTAAACTTTTAACATTTAACTAAACTAGCATCCATCTTCATCGTACCTGTACTGTGATTCTCTCTAGTCAGTAAAAGACAGTCTTATCTTGAGTTTCGTTCTGTTCCTTCCTCTCTCTCTTTCCCTCTCTTCCTCCGGTAATGTTTCCTTGTGTTTTTTTCTACCAAATCCTACATGATGCGTGTTCAAAACAGCAGCTGTGTTCATATCTGGTTCATATCCGTTTGCTAGTAAGTGTCGCGGTGCTGCAACCAATAGTTGGCTGCAATGTCACAGTCGCATCCTGGATGGGAAACTTACATACACCTGTTTCTGAGCCCCGGGACGCCTCTGGGTAGTGACAGCTCCAAAATGCGCATCATGAATGTTGGTGTGCCATCAAAACGAGTCAGAAATGCATTTTTTAAAGGAATATTTCACCCTCAGAATGATTTAACTTTATTTTCCACTTATCCTCATGGTGAGCAAGACTCTGGAGCACTTTTTTAATATGTCAAATGCAGCCAGAAATCATGACGACTTCTCGTCCCCCCCCAATGGAGTTCGTCAGTGTCCGAGCCAAAAAGGTCCATAAAAGTCCACAAAAAATTGTCAATATTCCTCCATACTGCTCGTCCCATGTAATCCAAGTGTCCTGAGTGGGTAGTGTCCAGAATTTACTTGAAACTACGGTACTTAGTATATTTTTAGAGTCTAAACAAGACTACATCGCATGCCCAGCAAGCACGCCGATGCGCATTCACAAAACTACAGAAGCCACGGCAGACGAGATCGTTTTCTTTTTCTTTCTTTTAGATCAATATCCAACCCCTCCTGTGTTTGTCCCGGTTTGTCTAGAGCTCTCGCGCTCTTACCACAATGTAAACAGTGAATTTCTTCTTCTACGCTTGCATTATCAGCAGAGTAGGCTCTGAACGCCGAGGCTTCTGTAGTTTCGTGACCACGCATGTGCGCTTTATGGACGTAAACAATACTCCTTTTTAGACTCTAAAAATATACTAAATACCGTAGTTTCAAGTAAATTCTGGACGCTACCCACTCAGGACACTTAGACTACATGGGATGAGCAGTATGGAGGAATATTGACAATTTTTTGTGGACTTTTATGGACCTTTTTGGCTCGGACCCTGGCGAACTCCATTGGGGGGAAACGAGAAGTCGTCCTGATCTCCGGCTGCATTTGACATATTAAAAAAGTGGTCCAGAGTCTTGCTCACCATCAGGGTAAGTGGAAAATAAAGTTAAATCATTCTGAGGGTGAACTATTCCTTTAATGTCTAAAAGTTACACTGTGGGTCTTAAAAAAAGAACAATTTTGAAGCCTTTAATCCGTCTACAAATTTTCTATTTCTTTTCTTTCGTGTATCATGTACCCCTCTGTTAGCCTTTTATTTATAGTCAATAATGGAGATCTGTAATTAGATAAATAAAACAAATCTACACGAATGATCCTGCAGATGATGGGATATTAAACGTCTTCACAATGTTACATTAGGGAATGTCTTTCTCAGATTTTCTGAATCTTTATGTCTGAGTGAAGCTGCCTCTCTGACAGGTAACATGACAGGTAACGTTACAGGTCATGTTACTGCAGCTGATTAACCTGATTCCTTATGTTCATACAGCTGTTTCTTTCTCTTTCTGCTTATTTTTAGGCTCCTCCTTCTGCTTCTTCTAAAGCAGCCATTCCCAAACTTCAGAATACCAAGGCCCACTTTGAAATGTGAAAAATCTTTGCGGCCCCCAAACCCTAAATCACAACTGTGAGCAACACATGAGACACTAGAATAAATTCCCAAACTTTCAATCAAAACTGTGATGTACATTAAATCAAAACAGAATAAATTCTCAAAGTTTTCATTACATTCTGTTTTATTCTTTACACCCATGAACCACCGCTCCATTTCCCCCGCCGCTACACAAGATGAAGTGTTCCTTCAATTATGATCCCCGATCATGATGACCAGAGAGCTATGATTGTGTAAGGTTCCAACATTAATGTGAGGGGTCAATAATACTCAGTAGGTTTGTGTTATTACTTCTAAATATTTTTTTGAAATCATGGAATAAATATTTTACTGTACAATTAAAATCACATTTGCAAAAATGAATCTATATTATATATATATATATATATATATATATATATATATATATATATATATATATATATATATATATATATATATATATATATATAATTATTATTATTATTATATATATTTTTTTATGACCTCTCAAGGCCCACCTGCAGTACCATCGCAACCCACCAGGGGGCTGCGGCCAACACATTGGGAATCACTGGCCGTGTCTCAAACTTGAGCACTTTAAACACTCTTTTTTAATGGTGTGTAATGTGTTCATGCTGTCATTCAAGCGAAAATTCAGTGTACTGAAAGTACCAGGATTCTGCCCTAATAATGGCCATAAACGAAGTGCAAAAAGAAGCACACTGCTCGCACGACACGGACACCATCTTGCTGACGTAGTGAAGAGGTGGGACTTTCGAATCTCCTTCAGAGCTGAATAATGGCAGTGAACGAAGCAGTGGTGACCCCTGCTGCAACGTTTATAAAATGATTTAGACATAATCACTCATGTATATTGTAGCATGCTACCAAGCTGTTCACTCCCTGATGACAGTTATGATCTGGTCGTGTGTTTGAGGCCGCGGTTATACCGGCTCAGTAGAGTTAGCACACGTTAGCGGGCAATGCTAGTCTGTCACTTCCTGTAAGTGCAGTGCTCTGTTTGGGCCAGCATTTAGCGACAATAGTGTGCACTACAGATGAAGTAGACCATGCGCACTCCGCACTGAATTCCAGTGCAGTCGGGCAAGTGCGTTGAGAATGCCTGTAGGCTTTTTTGTTTGGGTTTGTCTACCCATATTGTTTCCTGGTTCACAAACTATTTGATCGACAGGACTCAGTGTATTAAATGTGATGGTCTATGTTCTGATTTTGTGAAGACCAACAAGGGGGTGCCACAGGGCTCAATATTAGGTCCCCTCTAGTTTATTATGTACATAAATGAACTAGGTCACAGTGTGTCAGATGTTAATATCCATTTTTATGCTGATGACACAATTATTTATTGTTTTGGATTATCCCTATCTGAAGCGGTTAAGTCTTTGCAGAAAGCTTTTGATTTAGTTAAACGCATGCTTCTGCAGCTTAAACTGGTCCTCAATGCTGAAAAGACTAAACTGATGTTTACAAACTCCAAGACGGTTTCTCAAGCTTCACCTACCGTGTTCATTCTCGAAGGAAATGTTATAGAATTGGCTCACTGTTACAAATACCTTAGTATCTGGCTTTATGAATCTCTCACTTTCAAGCCACATATAGATAATCTTGTGAAGACACTAAAACTCAAGTGTCCTTTTTCTTTCTAAATAAATTTTGTTTTTCTTTTGAGGCAAAAAAGCAGCAAGTGACTGCAACATTTTTATCTGTCTTAGATTATGGAGGCTTGGTGAATATGAATGCTTCAGCTCAATGTCTTCAGAAGACTGACATCGTTTATCATGCTTCTCTAAGATTCATTACAAACTGCAAATCTTTGACTCATCATTCCAGAGTGGGATAGCCATCTTTGTCCGTCAGAAGGTCGAAGCATTCATACATTTTTATTTATAAGGCCATGCTTGGTCTGTTGCCATCGTACATTTGTAGCATAATCACACAGAGAAGTGTTGAAACTTACTCTTTGCGATCAAATGATCACCTGCTGCTTTCTGTCAGGGTTCCCACTTTTTTCTTGAAGTTATTTTCCAGGACTTTTCCAGGACATTTTCCATCTGCTACAGTACGAGTAAATTTACCACAACACAGGATAATAAATTCCACCCCAAGCTGTTGGAAAAATCTTATTTTCGGCAAATGTACCTTATACACTGCCCGGCCAAAAAAAAGGTCAAACATTTAACATTTGGTTGGACCGCCTTTAGCTTTGATTGCAGCAGCATTCACTGTGTTTCCAGAAGCTTCTGCAATGTCACCAGATTTATTTGCATCCTGTTGCATCAATTTTTCACCAAGATCTTGATGATGATTGTAGAGTCTGACCACAGCACATCCCAAAGATTCTCAATGGGGTTCAGGTCTGGACTCTGTGGGGGCCAATCCATGTGTGAAAATGATGTCTGATGATCTCTGAACCATCTTTCACAATCTGAGCCCGATAAATTCTGGCACGGTCATCTTGGAATATGGCCGTGCCATCAGGAAAGAAACATCCATTGATGGAATAACCTGCTCATTCAGTATATTCAGGTATCAGCTGACCTCATTATCTGAGCTCATACTGTTGCTGAACATGGACCTGAGCAACTGCAGCAACCCCAGATCATCACACTGCCCCCACAGGCTCATACAGTAGCACTAGGCATGATGCTGCATCACTTCATCTGCCATTCCGGCCATATTTCTTCCTGGAAGACGATGGTCCACTATCCTTCCAGTTTTTAATAATGCGTTGGACTGTTCTGAACCCAGTTTAAGTAGTTTCTGCATCTCCTTAGATGTTTTCACCTCTTGACGCCAATGATTTGACCCTTCTCAGACAGACTAACATCTTTTCCAAGACCACAGATGTGTCTTTCCACATGGTTGTTTAGGAAATGAGAAGCAACTCATTGCACCAGTTGGGGTTAAATAACTTGTTGCCAGCTGAAAGATAATCGCCCATGCAGTAATTATCCAATAGGAGGCTCGTACCTATTTGCTTAGTTAAATCCAGGTGGCGACTTTTTTTTGGGCCGGGCAGTGTATTTAGTACAGTGGCGACGAAGTGGCGACGAAGCAGCAGCGAAGGAGAGATGAAGCAGAGACAAAGTATAATGAAAGCAGCGATGAAGCAGCGATAAGGCAGAAAAGCTGCAGCTCCATGTTTTAAAGCAGCTGAAAACAAACACAACTCAAGATTTTCCAGGACATTTTACTCTTTTTCTCATTTTCAATGCATTTTCCATGACTGGAAAAATGTTCAATCATTTTCCAGGTTTTCCAGGACACGTGGGAACCGCGTCTGTTCCATTTCCCCGTACAGAACTTGGAAAATGGGGCTTTTGCTTATGCTGCTCCTTCTACATGGCGCAGTTTGCAAAAAGACTGGAAAATGATCTGAACTTGTTTCTTTGAATGCTTTTAGATCTGGGCTAGGAGCACTTGAAATTGCCTTCTTGAATTGTAACTGTTTTTAATTATTTTTTATTGTATATCTTGTATTATGTCTTGTAACTTGTAACTGCTGCCTCTTGGCCAGGGCTCCCTTGGAAAAGAGGTTTTATATCTCAATGGGACTTTCCTGGAAAAATAAAGGTTAATTAAAAAAAAAAATAATTCTCCTGAACTTTAACTAATCTGTTGCTGCATCAGTGTTTTTGTTGCAGGTCAGTAAACTGGCTATTTTTTTTTTTTTTTTTTTTTTTCTTGGAACGAGGTGAAAATGAAAGATTTACTCTCCTGTCTCGGATCTTGGTGCAGTACCCAGAATGACCTACAGAGGGAGACAGAGCTCTCAGAGAACCGGCCTCCACATGGACACCAGAGGGCAGCGATGACTGGAGGATGATAAAATCTCATCCTGCAGGAGTCCATGTGAGTAAACTGAGCTGCTGGAGGTCAGACACCAAACTGCAGACACAGCATCAACAAGAAATCCTGAAATAGAAGGAAAATGTGATTTCCAGAGAAGAGAGAGCACATTCTGGTTGTTTGCTGGTCAGTGTTTCATGTGATGTTTGATTCTGTTCGACACTGCAGAAGGTGATACATGTTTAAAGCTGTTTTAAGTTATTGATATCCCTCATACAGGTAGTTTATTCCAGGATTGCGTGCCTCTGAATGACGAAACGTTTCAGTGTATTTCAATGTGTTTTATCTGGAGGGTCTCCAAACTCTATCTTTAATCAGCTTCATAGAAACACTGGTGTGTGTCCCGCTTCAGTACAGTGTAAAACACATTGATTACATTTTTTCTTTTTATGAGAATTATTCGCCTGTTTTGTCCCTTGTGGCCCTTCATAAAGGTTTACCTTAAATAACCAATAAAACAGCACAAAATTCCATAGACTGATATTAACTAGAGCTGTCCAAATTTACACGTTACACGTAGGCACGAAAGTGCCTTATCAGTGGACCAAATCCACCAAAAACCACATTATCCTCCTAATTTATGGAGAGCCTGACACTTTCCCAGCCTTTCATTAAGAGGATGCTGCAGGATGAACAGATAAATGACATTAAACAGTCAAGGCCCTTTCAGATCTCACTGTTTACGGACAATTTCACATTCAAAGAAGAATTTCATCTTGTAAGAATAATTTAACCACCGACAAACAATTTCAGCGTCTACGAACAATTGAACTGTCAAAGAACAGCTTCACTGTCTAAAAAGAATTTCACCGTCTACGAACAATTTAACCTTCAATTAACAGTTCCACTGTCTACGAACAACTAAACTGTCAACCAACAATTTTACAGTCTACGAACTGAACTGTTAACGAACAATTTAACTGTTAAAAAACAATTCAATCGCCAACCAACAATTTAACCGTCTATGAACAATTTTACACTCAACGAACAATTTCACTGTTTACAAACGATTTAACTGTCAACCAACAATTTTACCGTCTATGAACAATTGAACTGTAACGAACAACTTCACTGTCTACGAACAATTTAACTGTCAGTGAACAACTTCACTGTCTAAAAAGAATTTCACAGTTTACGAATGATTGAACTTTTAACGAACAATTTCACTGTTTACAATTTAACCGTCAACAAACAATTTTACCGTCTATGAACAATTTAACTGTCAGCAAACAACTTAACTGTCTACGAACAATTTAACTGTTAATGAACAACTTCGCACTCTAAAAAGAATTTCACCATCTACAAACAATTTCAGCATCTACGAACAATTTCACAGTCTATGAACAATTTCAGCATCTACCAGCAATTACACAGTCTACGAACAATTTCAGCATCTACAAGCAATTACACCATCTATGAACAATTTCAGCATCTATGAACAATTTCAGTCTACGAACAATTTCAGCATCTAAACAATTTCAGTCTACGAACAATTTCAGCATCTACAACAATTACACCATCTACAAACAATTTCACCATCTACGAACAATTTCACAGTCTACGAACAATTTCAGCATCTACAAGCAATTACACCATCTATGAACAATTTCACCGTCAACGAACAATTTCACAGTCAGCGAATAATTTCACAGTCAACGAACAATTTCAGCATCTACAAGCAATTACACCATCTATGAACAATTTCACCATCAACGAACAATTTCACAGTCTCGAACAATTTCACAGCACGAACAATTTCAGCATCTACAACAATTACACCATCTATGAACAATTTCACAGTCAACGAATTTCCCTCTACAAACATGTTTGTGAATATGATGAGGATTTTTGTTAAAAAAAACAAAACTTCTAATGACCAACTAGAGAACAAATTCAAGATGTTGGTGGACCTTTGGACGGACTGAAGCGTACATGTTGGTCCTTAAACGCCTCATAGCAGCTGTCAGCATGGTGGAGGATGATGATGGACTCCTTCCTCATAGATGGACCAGGAACTCCTCTGGGTACCAGAGTATTCCAGAGTCAGATGAGTCCACCTGTCCGACAGCTGAAGCTGAAACTGGATCATCACCAGGACCAGGATCCCAAACACAGCAGCAGGTGTACAACAGAACCAGGTGTTGACTTGGTCCAATCAGAGTCTGACACTCTCTGGACCTGCAGCCCGGTTCTGGTTCAAGCTCTCCAGCTGCTTTTTCACCTGCTGGAGGGGGAGGAGGTCTCAGTGTGGTCCAGTCAGAGTCCAGACCTGGTCCTGACTAAGACGCTGGGTGGGACCTTCAGACGCTGCAGACCTGGATGAGCTGAAGCGGTGCCGGGAGGAGGAGTGGAGCAGAGTGCTTTTCCTCTGTCACATCGTTGTTCAGATGAGGACGACAGACAGATGAGGGTGACAGACTCGTCCACATTGGGTTTTCTTGTCCTGCTTCGAGTCCGTCATGATGAACTCAGAGATGCGTGGAGGTGATGATTCACTCGTCCCCGGCTGCAGCGCCTTCGCTCGCTGCTTCAGAGGAACTGTAATTGGCTGCTTGTTATCTAAATCTGTCTGCAGTCCACAGCTCGCGTCTCCACGCCGAGCGTGCATCTGCAGCATCCCTCAGGCGCTCGCTGCCTTTCCTCTGGTTTCCACTGAAATAAGGTGAGATGCATCTGAAGAGAATTTCATCCTGATCCAGCACACAGTCACCGTGGAAACGTGCTCTTCTGCCCTCAGGACACTGCATTGCTTCTCCCCCGCCGCTCTCCTCAGACCTATCTGCTATTATTATCTGTACATGGGGGACTAACGAGTCTGGATCAGGTTTCTGTCTGTGGGACCGGATTAAACACGTCCAGAGGAGATGATGACAGCGCTGCTCGCGCATCCTTTCTTTCCTTCTGCCCTCATTTCAGTGATGTCACTGTGTATGCTGAGACCTGATACTGTGTGTTAACACTGATGTCAGTGACCCTCCAGGTGATCTTTGGGATCTGGTTCCTCTCCGGTAAATCATCTAAAAGGGGTTGCCCAAAGAAATTTTCACTTTCATTCTGCACTCGAGTCTGAAGTAAATCAGGAGAATCTTGACAACTTAGTTCATCCTCAGGCTCAAATCTTCCGTGTGGTGCATACGGCAGGGAAAAAAAGTATTCAACACTTAAACTTTTGTCTCAGAAAATATATTTCTAGAAGAGCTATTGACATGAAATTATCACCAGATGTCGGCAACAATCCAAGTAATGCACACTTAGAAAAGAAATTGGAACATTTATGTCCTTAAATTAAGTTATGTGTAATATAGTGAAATGACACATGATCCCTTTTTAACCCAGCAGTTTGACCAAGGGACAAACTGCTGGAAAAGTGTGAAGCCTGGAAGTTTAGTTAAGTAACTGTAGTTCTTTCTTCATCCACTAGGGGCTGGCTCCAAAACACAGCAATTCCCCATTGACTCTCATGTTAAAAAAACAACTTCCCAGATAGCAAATGGACGACAACGTGGATCTGTGGCAGCTGCACTGTTACATTCGCCCCGAATCCGCCTTGCGGAGTCTGATAGGATCCAACGGGACGGATCCGCTGCTGATCCACGTTTTGATCGGAAATTCTGATGTTAGGCGGTACACAGGCGGACCTCAAGCTGTAGCTGCACCTTCGTCCTGGATCCGTTCATGATGCTGTGATTCAGCCGCGGGTCCAGTACGGACCCGTTATATGGCTGTATATTTTAACCCCTGCTCCTCAGGTAACAATATTATGCTAAAGAAGCTACATTAGATGAGACTGTGGAACACTGAATAGTTTTAAAACTTTATGTTTATAAAGAGTTAAATACAGTATAACAGTGAACATGAACAGTGACAGTATATTTCTGGTGCAGAGCTCCTTGGGCGACTTCTGTCCGCCAACTGAACCAGCGGATGGCGTTGCGCATCATTCCCTCTTCTGTGGCATCTTTACATACGTGGTTCTTCCAGACAGCATCTAAAACCACACAAACACACAGCCCCGCTTGGTTATTGCAATGTCGACAGTTGTCTCCATTCCCTCTGTGCCGACAATAATGAATGTTTTTTCTGGTAATGATAATTAGGCTTATTTTTAATGTGGACACGCCCCTCGTCTAGCAGAAAATAAGTTAATACCCAAGTTTTGCAACTCTTAACCACAGCTGATGTAGCATTGAAAGTGTTAGAAAATAATGTCTTTATCCTAGTAGAAAAGTACTTTACCCATTTAATATGTGATCCCACAGCCTACTGTACTAAGCAAAACCTTAAAGTCTGTTTTTTAAATGACGTGATCTTTCTAGCAACAGCTAAAACGTATTGAGATCAGGTTCTGAAAAGGTTTCGTCAGAAATGTTTATGTGATTATATTATAGTTTGAAAAGTAACCTTTCTCTAGTATCTATGGTAATTATTTAAATGCTGGATAAATAACAAAAACTACCTACAATGTTTGAACATTCACTTCACGTGAACTTTATATTCCTCATTCGTGTCATCCAAACAAAATTACATACGAGTTGTCCAGCACTTATTCATGAAAGACTTTCACATCGTCATTCCTCCTCAAATAAAAGTGAAATCCAGATTTATAATACTTATACTTGTTCACGGACGACCAAGAACCATAAACAAGCTGGGACTGTAGTAACTCCTCGTCTTTTTGGTGATCTCTTTTTGTCTTTATTTTAAACCAATTCCCGCCTTTTAAAATCTGGTCTGCAGCGGGTCTGCCCGTAATGGTGACAGTGAGACTCCAGGTGGTGGCGCTGGGAAAAAAATCTGCACCTCCTGTTTATCAGACTTGATCCGTATCCGCCACGGGTCCGTGGTTTGACCATCCGCCTTTCCCACATTCAGCTGAGTGTTGGGTGGAGGTCAGTTAGACTGTCAGGCGGATCTGTGGACTTGAAGGCGGAGCCGCCGCGGAGTCCACTGCTATTCACAGCAGAAATAAAGATGTTTACAGCCTGGTTCAAAACATCATTTTAGGTTTAATAGGTCAAGTTTACTTTCATTTCAACTGTGAGGGGATGAATTTTTTTTTAATAACTCATCTGTTTAGATGTTATTTAAAGGCACTGTAGAAAATGTTTCTGCATGAATAATGCGCATGCACAAGACCAGCCTGCTAGATTGACAGCTCCCTCCTCCGGCCACAGAATAACGTGCACGAGCCACTCCGTGTTCAGCAGACAGCAGCTACAGATTCTCCATCATTTCACAAACACAAGTAAACGGAATGTCGTGAACGTCGCTAACTGTTAGCAGAATGATATTAGCTACCTGCTGTGTACGTCAGACGAGTGTGTGCAGCTTCCAGGTCGCAGTATTACTCTCACCAATCAATCACTCTCATTGATCAGTCTCGCCTATTCCCCATTGAACTGACCGTCAATCACTCTTACTACCATAGTAAAAGTGCCCGATGAGCCAGTAGACAAATGAAAAAGTTAAGGAATGCAGAGATGATTGAAGGATGTTTTTTCAGCCCCATTACTTTCACAGCTGATGTATAATAATATTTAAAGCTTTTGATTAATCATAACGTATGGGGTAGTGAACCCAATTTTACAGAATATTGCAAAAATTGTTGAAAGAAACATCTTCTAATGCCTTTAATCTTGAAACTACGCCGGGACCAGCGCCCAGTGGGGTTGGCAGCTGCTGGTCTTGGTCCACTGGGGCCTGGTCCCCGAGACCGCGGGGGGCTTTGGCTGGGGCCGCCTTCTGCCGCCCTCTGGGGGGATGCATGTCCGTCCCTTTGGAGGGGTGGCTGGGGTCCGGGCCTCTGGGTGGCTGCTGGGGGCCTGGGTCACGGGTTGTGCGGGCTTCCTCCTCCTTGCAGAGACGAGGCTGCATCTGCAAAACTGCATCACTATAGAGACCCTTTATCATGCATGCTGACACTGTGACGCTGCTTCCCGTTGCTCTGAATAGGTTGTACCTCTTCTCTGCGTAGTTCTGCGTGTGTTTGTATGACCTGATAGCACTTAAGCCACCTGCAGGTCCTCCTGTAGGGGATTGCTTGTTTTGTTTTCCGACAGAGACCTTGGAATGTTGTTTAGGGATCGCTGTGCAGATGTACCAGTGAACTGTGTAAATGGATCCATGTTTTCTCTCCTCTCTCTCTTCCTCTTCCTTACTCCTTTCTCTCTGTTTCACTTTCTATCCTTACCTCTGTTAACTTTCATTTCTCCCTTGTCAGGCCCAGCAGTATGATATGGAATGCTGTTATAGACAAATGTTTAATTAAAGAAATAAAATGAATAAACAGGATATCAAGGGGAGCCTTATGTTCATAAAGCTCCGCTTGGCAAAGCAAAACTGTTCAACACGATAAAGCAACCAGATCACATTTCTGCTTGCTATGATGCTGGACAGGACAAGTAAAAAAAAAAAAAAATTGAAATTAAACAAAATTAGGGGTGTGTCCTTTTGATTGACAGGCGGGAGACCAGGTGCTAATTTTTGCTGTGGAGGCTAATAGTTAGCTCCCTGCTTACTCCCAGGAAGCCTCAGCCCGTAGCAGAGTTGCACAACGGTGGTTTTTAGCTGTTTAACAGCAAGTCTGAACGTGCCTAGTAGTTCGGTAAGCATTAGCTTGGCTGTCAATCAATTGACCCGCGGCTTGGAGCGGCCTTGCTTTTGCCCATGTTAATATTTTCCAGGCGTGACGAAACACCTGACATGACACGGCTGGGACAAGATGGCGACTGTGGGAAACGCCTAACTGGCTTTACGTTCCCCTCTTCAGAAGTGACCGGATTCTGTGTCCATTTTTTTTTGATCGGACAAAATGGAATGAAAATTACATGCAGCATGATGTTATGACAGAGTAACAGATCAACAGTGGTCTGTTGTCTCAGTCAGTACCACGTTTCGGAAGAACACCGGACTTGGCCACCCCAGTTTTAAACCAATAAATGGCTGTGATTTACCTGGTGGTTTCCTATAGTTACCATGGCAGCCCAGAGTTGGGGGCGTGGCCTGCAGATGTGGACGTTGTCTTCATCTTGACCCAAAATGAACAGGCTGACTCAGTAAGTACACACACTCCATCTGGTTACCGTGGTAACAATTTTATTGATGCTGAATACTACACATAGCACCTTTATGCGTCCAGAGGAAAAATCGGACACCTCTGCAGCTTCCTGTCGGAGTGAATAAAACCTGCAGGGTTCAGTTACACGTCTGCAACACGTTTCCGTTCTTCAGTCCTTCAAGTCAGAGGAGAAACTCCGTCACCGCTCAGACCTACAGTTAGCATGTTAAAGTTACTGTGGCTACAAAAACAAACATTACATCGAACTCTCCACCGTCACGCTCAGCAGTATGGCACCATGTTCAGGCTGTTGCAGCGTCCAGTGTTACGTGATGAGAGTATTTACAAGAAAAAAGAAAGAAAAGAAAAATGATCACAGAGTCAGTGTGTTTTAAAAACTGTGCTTGAAACGAGGGACTCGACAAAACTATATACATACCTGTATCTGCTGTATATACACGTCTCTTTTCACATTGTTAATAAGTCACATTAATCATATTAAATATAGCAAACATTTCTGCTGTAGAAAAAAAAAGAAAAACAAACTGACATGTAACCTCCACATGTGTATCACATCTCAATAGAAAACAATAATATTAATGCTAATAATTATGACATTATCTGAACGATTAAATGGAAATCTCTTTTCAGCATCTTTTTCTCCAACATGTCGCGTTCCAGTCGTTTTCTTTTTTACATGAGACATTCAGAACTGTTTCCTTCCTGCAGAGATCTCGCATACGAACATTTGGTTTTTAACTGGTTGTCATTCTGTTACTGCTCCTGTGTACACCTGAAGGTTCTGACCTGATGTGGTTTCTCTGCCTTTTTAAAGGAAAAGGCAGACATTCAAAGGGGGTAGAGGGGTAATCTGCTTTTAGATGAAAATTAGACAAATCTGGTATAATCTCACAGATAATCTCATACTTGTGCATCAAGTGTGTTTAAGTCAGCCTTCACCTTCTCCAATGATGACAAAAAATATCCAAACAGTCCAGCTTCTGTGTAAAATGGAAGTAAAAACAGAATATAAAGGATTTCTAAATCTCAACATATTTTTTTCCCCAGTAGAACATAAACAACATATCAGATATGAAAATGTTTGATGGAAAAAAATTCACTGATTGTGAGTCTGACGGCTATAAAAAGTAGTTCCAGGGTGACGTTCAGCTTCGTGTAGCGACACGTCTGTAAAACGTAATTCCAGGGTGATGTTTACTGTTGTGTTGCGACGCATCTAAAAATAAATTCCAGGGTGATGTTTACCATCGTGTAGCAACATGTCTGTAAAAAATAGAACCGTCTACTGATAACAAGCTGGATGCTCCCTCTCCCTTTAGTCTGCAGGACATGGCCTCCATGCTTTCCAGAAACATCCTCACATCTTCATCATCTGACCTCAGAACAGTTTCACTTTTGTCTCAGAGCATTTAAATAAGCTCTGGTCCAGAGAAGACGGATGCTGGTGGTTCTGGATCCTGGTCACATCTGGCTTCTTCTCTGCATGATGGAGCTTTAACCTGCATTTGTGGATTTCAGGGTGAACTGTGTTCACAGACAGATTTCTGGAATCTTCCTGAGTCCATCAGTGGTTTCCAGCAGAGAATCATGTCTGCTTTTAATGCAGAACATCACCAGCATCCAGCCTTGTCCCGTGCACACAGAGATTCCTCCTGATTCTTTCTATCTCCTGGAGATGTTCTACACTGTAGATGGAGGATCTTCAAAGTCTGGGGAACATTTTTCTGAACTTGTTCCACAACTTTTATCTCCAGTTTATCTCAGATTGGTGAACCTCTGTCCATCTCTCCATCTGAGAGACTCTGAAATGCTCCTTTATACCCAGTTATGTTACTGACCTGTTCCCAGTTAAACCAGTTAGTTGTCAAAGTCTCCTCCTCCTTTTGTCGCTCCTGTTCCAACTTTTTACAGACGTGTTGCTGCATCAGATTCACAATCAGAGAAGATTTGCCATCAAATGTTTCATAATCTTCGATGTTGTTTATGATCTACTGGGAATAAAACATGTTAATGAGATTCTGTTTTTATTCACATTTTACAAAGCATCCCAGTGTTTCTGTATTTGCGATTATAATTTGACCTTTCATGACAGTTTTAAAATATGGTGGTTTTGCTGATTCCCTCAGATCAACTGCTTCATATTCACAGAGAACGACCATCATCTTTTCTTTTCCTGCATGTTGACTTCATAAACAATCAAGGAAAATTACTTATTTGAAAAATATGAATAAATAAAGCAATTTTTTCAACCTTTAACACTTAAAAGAGTAAAATAAAAGCTTCTGCAGCTCTGAGATGATCAACAAGCACAAGAAAATAATTCAAGTTTTAGGTCAGAATGATGACACTAAATGCACGGAAGTGTTTGAGAGGACACAAAACCGTTATCTAAATAAAAATATGACATTTATGTTGTATCAGAGGGTTGTAATATGAACAATAATTAATAATAAAAATGAGGGAAATAAATTCTGGTCTGCTTTTGTTTCCCAGCACATCTGCATTAAGCGGGAGCTTGACTTAAAGTGCAGGACATTTGTGACCATAGTTCCCATCTGCTATGTGTCTGTCATACATGTACAGATTAATCTCAGAGTTCAAAGACGAAATAAGAAGACGTAACGTTACATTCTTGCTTCATGATGGAAAAATCGTTCCGTCTGTATCTGAAGAACATGAGAACAAAAAACAGCAAAACAAAGAATGTGATTGGTTTGTACTGGCGTCACTCCTCCTGTTCTTTTACATTCATGAGGTGGAGACCGATGGCAGCCTCTCTGTTTGCATCTGGTAGAAAACAGAAGCAATTATATACCGTTAACCCGGGATCACCAACTCCACACCTCCTACCTCAGTCCTGCAGGTTTTAGAGTAGTAGTGAGGAAACCTAGTTCTTGAGGACTACCGTCCTGCAGGTTTTAGATCAGTAGAGGGGAAACCTAGTTCTTGAGGACGACCGTCCTGCAGGTTTTAGATCAGTAGAGGGGAAACCTAGTTCTTGAGGACTACCGTCCTGCAGGTTTTGGATCAGTAGAGGGGAAACCTAGTTCTTGAGGACTACCGTCCTGCAGGTTTTGGATCAGTAGAGGGGAAACCTAGTTCTCGAGGACGACCGTCCTGCAGGTTTTAGATCAGTAGAGGGGAAACCTAGTTCTTGAGGACTACCGTCCTGCAGGTTTTGGATCAGTAGAGGGGAAACCTAGTTCTTGAGGACTACCGTCCTGCAGGTTTTAGATCAGTAAAGGGGGAAACCTAGTTCTTGAGGACTACTGTCCTGCAGGTTTTGGATCAGTAGAGGGGAAACCTAGTTCTTGAGGACTACTGTCCTGCAGGTTTTGGATCAGTAGAGGGGAAACCTAGTTCTTGAGGACTACTGTCCTGCAGGTTTTGGATCAGTGGTGAGGAAATCTAGTTCTCGAGGACTACCGTCCTGCAGGACAGTAGCTCTAGAGGACCAGGTTTCCCCCACCACTGACCTAAAACCTGCAGGTTTCAGAAGAGCGGTGAAGAAGCTGGCTGTCCAGGTCTACAGACCCACAGGTTTTAGATATTTGTCTGCTCCAGCACTCCTGAGTCAAATGGACGGATAATGAAGAGGTTTATGCAGAACTTGAGAACAAGCTGTTGGATATTTATCTAACTTGAATCATGTGTTTTGCAGAAGGGAAATATCCAAAACAGGTAGGGAACCATGATCCTTGAGGGCCTGCAAGTTTTATATGTTTAGCTGATCCAACACATCTAATTCAAATCAATGTGTCACTGAGCAGAACTTGATAAGCTGTTGGATCCATTTGATTTCAATCAGGTCTGTTGGAGCAGGGAAACATTTAAAACCAGTAGGACAGTTGCCAGAGAGGTTCAAAGCTGATGATCCCTGCGTTAACCTCTGCTTATTATTTGTAGAAAGTAACTGTAATTTACAAATGATCAGAAAATGAGTGTGATGGAGCCCACAGCCTCTTTATCTGAACTGTTAGACCAAAAGTGTAACTATTATTTAGCACCTCATGTCAAAGATGCCTGAACCCCAGAGTGTTACTCCCTGAGGGATATTCATCCAGCACTTTCTCAGGTATGGTGCAACAAGGAGGGCAAAATTCAGACTTCTATGAAAGCAGCTTGTTGCTATGTTGTTTTAAAAAAGTCCTTCAAAGTAGCTTCAATACACGATTAAAAACTTCTGCAGCCACCGATTAGGTAACAACAGCCATTAACAACATAAGTTATCATAAGTTGTCTAAAGACATGCATGTTAGGTAGGTACACAGGTCTCCCTTGAAAAAGCTGCTGCATGTCTAAATGGGATTTACCTGCAATAATATAGATGAAAAAAGAAAGAAGTTGCCAATGATGTAACTAGCTGTTATGCTGCTGGTTGGTTATTGACAGAGCATAAGAGTTCCTGTAGCTCTGGACTGGGCAGTTTAACCCCAATTCAGATTTCTATTTCATCCCTACCCCAGCCTCTAGCCCTTGGCCCTAACCCTTTCGTTTTGCGTGTTTATGTGAAGGGGTAGTGGTGTCCCCATTCTGGTTCTGATCGAGCGGGAGGGGGCACTTTGAATTATTCCCCTAAGATATGGGACAACCCTTTGAAATCCTCATGTGCACTGACAGTCGTCCGGGGTGCAGTAAACCGACATCACGGCTGTTTCCAGAAGAGTTGGCAATGCCGTCTGCAGCAGCAATAATCTCCCTTTCCTGGGCGATTGGATTATTTTTTCGGCTTTGGGCCAAAAGACTTAAAAATGAAAGGAAAAGATGCCTTACGGTGTGTCTAGACCAAGCGCGATTTGGGCGTCAAAATCGTGCCTGACGCCCAAAGTTCGACGCTTGGTCACTAAAAAGTCAGACGCTTGGTTTCCAGCGTCTTGACGCCCCTGACGCGCGGCGAGAGATGTCCAGCCAAGCCGCGCCGTGGGAGGAGCCTCTGCTTTCTCTTTTTCCTTTCACCGCTCTGTCTGCATCATGGCAGGTGCAGGAGAGAGAGCGGCTCAGCTTAATGTGATAAATAAAGCAGGAAACGTCGTCGTCGGACATCTCTGCTCTGTGTCCGGTCCACTAAATGATTCCAGGTGTTCTGACTGTGATGAGTTTCATCATTTACTCCAGGAGCAGCTGGCGAACGGCACTTTCAGCCGTCTGATCCGGCCCCGTTTAACGTCCCGCTGTCCCGATGCGGGGCAGCATTATCAGCCCAGTACATCCCATCAGGACAGCAGGTCATCAAAACACCGTTCAGAAACCGGGACCGGACACAGATCACAGTTTATCCTCCTCTGTGTTCAGATAGAGAGGAGATTTCCCTGGTTTTTCTGGGTGTTTCCTCTCCTGTCAGAAAAAGTGTGTCTGTCATGACTCGCTCTGATTGGTCGACGCCCTGCGTCAAGACGCCAAAGTTCAGATTTTCCAACTCCGGCGTCTGACGCCCTTGACGCGCGTCAACCGCTCAAAATCTCAAAACTTGAGTCGCGAAGCGCGTGTAACGCGCCTCGACGCACAGCGCCCGCCGCGCAAACCGCGCCGCAGGTTTTTCGACGCCTCCCCGACGCGCGTCGGCCATTGACTTTGCATGTAAACCTGACGCCCTTGACGCCCAAATCGCGCTTGGTCTGAACACACCGTTAGACTCAAGCTTAATGTTAAGGTTACGTTACAGACATGAGCAGATGGACGTAACGTTATGTTACTAGCAATTTTTTTCACTTTTGTAATATAACTGTCTGTAATTCATTTAAGCGACCTTAAAAAAAGATTTTCATATTTACAAGAAATAGATTTCTTTGGCTGCCGCTGCCAATTTCCTCGCCATTTTGCCTGTACTTTGCATGAAATTGTTGTAATATAACACTCGTTGTCTAGTGTGCTCTTGGAAAATCTCCGTTTCGAGGGCCAGATCTTCCTACACATCCCCCTCCCCCTTGGTCTGAACCAGAATCAGAACACCGCTACCCCTTCACATGCACGCGCAAAACGAAGGGTTAGGGCTGTCATGATATGTGTATAAGACACCAGGTGACAGCACGGTGAGAAACAATTAAGTGTCATGGCTGAAGCACAACAAGCTTGAGTGTCTGGTCCCTGGGTTTGTTAGGGCCAAAGGCTAGAGTAAGGGGGGGGGAGATTCACCTTTTAGGTGCTCTGCAGAGATCAACTCTCCTAACTTTGTCCCTTTTATTGCACCATACTGAAAAGAGCTTGTAAAAATATCCCACCACACTATTTTCTGATTTCCATCCTGACACAACTTTCTCTTTTCTGTGTGTAAACATGAGAATAACTCCACATATGTAAACCATCACATCCCATTCTGCAAAACAAGAGGAGGGTTCACCAGTTTTTAAAGACATAGAAGATGAAATCCCTCTTCACTTCACACACTTCTGTTGGGTTTAGGCATTAAAAACATGAGTAACCCACAGATGGTGGAATAAATGACGGCTTTCTGGGCGTGCACGGCTCTGATGGATGGTGAATGTCATCCGAGGGGACGCAAATCTCTCTCTCTGGACACCATAAAATGAACTTCAGATCTGTCTTTCCTGCATACCTTAAGTGCCGGGTTTCTGTTGCCAGCTTTCATTTGAATGTGAAAATATGAAAAATAAAAACAAAACACGAAAGAAAAAAAATCCTCTCTTCTCAGGACTATTTTGTCTGTTTCAATGCAAGTTATGGGGAACAGAAACAACGAAATGTGTTTGACAAAGATTGAAGTGATCAGTTGTTTCTGGTCAATAAACTGACTGACTCCTCCCAGATTTATAATCCAGGATATTCCCAGAGATAAAAGTAGTTCCTGAGGAAGAGCTCTCCTCATTTTCCTTTTGTAGATGTCCACTGCAGCTGTTAGCTTTTCCAGTTACTACTTCTTAGAATAAATTACAAGCACTAGGAAAGCTTATACCTCCCCCCTCTGGTGAGCAGGGAGGGGAACTGAGAACTGGTTCTAAATTTTCCAAAGCGAAGGAATGGGACGCCTCAGAGCTTCACAGCTCCAGTATTGGTGCCAGCAGATGCGGCAGCGATGTGGACTGATGCAAATCAAAGGAAGCAGCGGTCCAAAGCATGGCGAGTGAAAACTAAAAACCCAAAGTTTCTTCTCTTCTCTTCTGGGGCTTCAGAAAGAAAGCAGTTGTGATGTGAGACCGGTTTGGTCAGCAAGACTAACAGCAGCACCGATCAATGTCAAATATATGGGAATTATTTTTGTTTAATCATTTTGTTGAAGGGTCAAAACGACTTCAGGTTTTCTGCCCATTGACTCGGGGGGGGGAGTTGCTGCTGGATGTCGCTGCATCTGACAAAGCGGCCCTTCATCCTACACGAGTCCTGTCCATCTGCAGACCGAGCAGAAACCTGGACATCACTCTGGACGCCGTGCTGGTTCTTGCCAGGAAATAAACCTTTAGTTTACATCAACACCAGAAGGATTCTCGCTGTGAGCGCGGAGGATTTATCGGCTCTGATAAGCTGGGATTATATTAATCCACTCATCTTCCTTAGGTTTGCTTACTGTTTCATGGAGTTGAAAATGTACGAAAGTATTACATGAAAATAACAGATGTATAATATTTAAATACTGACTGGTTTGCATCTAAAGAAGTTTGCATTGAATCTGAACCTGATTTATAAAAGTCATGACTCGTGTTTCCTTCTCTGTGTTACATAAATAAACTGATCACTCTTCACTGCATCATTGTAAACAAAGAACTCATGATAATATGACTTGAAATACTGTACAACACAAAGACCCCGACCCCCCCACCAGAAAACCAGTCCAAATGAAAGAACAGAAGCAACACACGGGCCAGTGTTCCCTCAGTGTTGTCTGCAGGTATAAGGCTGCTCCAGTCATCCTGTTTCTGGTTCTTCACAGTGTCCTGCTACATGGCTGCTCCTGCTCACGTGGTCAGAGGTAGAAGCCGGTGGCCGGTGGGTCCGGCAGGCCTGGTAGAGTCTCAGGGCCGGGCATCTGGACGACGGGGGGCGCCGGTCCGTTGCCGTTAGGCAGGGCGCAGCCTCCTGGGTAGGAACCGCTCAGGATGCAGCCGTTCTCCATCTGCAGGAGGAATCAGAAACTTTCAGAGATCCAGACTGCAAACATCCAAATACAACTCACGATACGATGCAATAGGCCTTTTTCACACTTCCTTGTTTTTTGACCGGAAATACGCCACCGTCGCGGATCTTTGCTTCAGACAACAATGTCTCAAGCTGGAAAGTCACGTCACTGCAGCACCAGGCTGTTTATCTTCTGCTCTGAAGCAGTCCTACATCCATTTCCAGGAGTTTTCAACATCCATCGATGATAGACATTAATAGGGACGGAAAAAATGAAGCCTCTTGAAACGCAGAGCCATTTTGACGTGACAGCCGTGAGCACAGACTGTTATCGATCCCCTGCTGTAACATCCGATACGGTCAAAGAGAAAAAAATAAATAAAACTAAAATAAAATATATTATGACCTCAGTCCTGAGTTCCTGTTTTCATCCATCGGTGTTAAAGTAGAAGAAGAAGAAGTTTTGTATTTTATCCTTGCATGCATGGAGATAGTTTAACTGTGTTGTGTGAAGTCATGGCTGCTGTCATCTGTGGGATCTTCATGGTGGACTGTGTTGAACAGCAGCATGATGCTGCTTTGTAGTCATGGATTCATGTTCTCACATATGTTATAATGAGAGGCTGAGACGAGGCAGTTCGGGTCCAGTAAAAGATCGCTGGACCCGAACTGCCTCGTCTCAGCCTCTCATTATAATATACGTGAAAACATCGGTAACTCACAGCTGTACTAGAAAAATACATGTTTGTTACTCAAAGCTACGACAGAAGCATGTTAAATAAAAGCCACGAAACATACAGAATATAATTTAATTCAATTTCAAACTCGGAATGAACTACGATATTTTGCAGTTAAACACGTTACGATATTCTACCATCTGTGATCCTTATTTTGTTCATGAACATTTAAAAGAATTAATTTTGAAATCAAAGTGATCAGGAAAGTTTGACCAAACTGTGCAATCTTAAAAAAAAAGCATTATTTCAGCAAAGGCGTTAATTTTGGACATTAAGCACGTACTGGATGCATTAATAACACCTGCATGGTCATTTTTTATTTCCTGTCAGTGTTATCAGAGCAGCTCTGCAGATTTCATTCTAATCTGATGCTTTCTGATTTCAGAGATGATCACGAGCAAAACCTCCTATAAAAACCTTCTGTTTCGGACATGATTGAATTACATTTAAAGCTTGATATATTAACAAACTCTCCCTCTTTAAAATTCCCGGAAGCAGCTCGACACACACAGATGACAAAACGATGCACCAGTTGGTCACATGATCGAAACAATGCAGACAAAACTTCTGGATCGAGGCAGAGTCGAGTAAACGGGTTAAAATGTAATTTCCAGAGTGTAAACATGATCCATTTTTGACGTTTGACTGAAATCTGACCCTCACAGGAAGACAAGATTCCCAACAGTTACGTACTTCTGGTTTTTCTGAAAAAGGTGAAAAAGGTACAAAACAGATAGATATTTTATATATTTTAACTGTGTGCCTTTTTTTTGTTTTACAAACTTGCAAAATGTAAAAAAACATACTGTACTTTTTTTAAATGTAATATTTTCCCAACAAAAATCCAGCAACCCACCCCATCAGAAATGGTTTGACCTGCCCACCTGCATATTCCAGATAAATGTAAGTTTGGAAAACTCAGAATCTCCATAAATAAGGAGGATAAATGGGGTTGTGATGGATCTGGTTCACTGCTTAAACACAACACCTGCAGCCCGAAATCAGCTTCTCTCATCCAGATAAAGCTGAACTTGGATTTCTAAATAATGAAATGAAATGAAATGAAAAATACTTTATTTATCCCCGAAGGGAAATTCAGTATTGTAAAAGCAAAAAAAAAAAAAAAAAAAGCAGCAGTAATTACTTTGTTTCTGGACCGGGATGATAAAAACTTAAATCTAAGGCCTGAAAATGTTCAGAAACTTTGTAAATAAGGAGGAAAAAGTGGGTTTTGGTGGATCTGGTTCACCGTTGGAACGAGGCACCATGCTGGGAACCAGCTTCTCTCTGGATAATCAGTCACTGACTTTCCCAGGTAGCGTTTTACTGATCTTTCACACATGTGGAGATGAAACTGTGTTAAACTGTAGAAAACAATGACATCTATCTGGCCTGGCCAGGAAGCTGTAGGTGCTCAGCACCCCTAAACCTCTGTGCTATACAGGATGATGCAAAGCTATATGAAACGATATAACAATACCAGGAGGTACGATATGATATGATAGGATTCAAAATAATACGAAACTAGAAAAGGACTCGGATAGTCCAGAAGCTGATCCGAAGCGCAACGTGATGTCAAATTTAGCAGATAATGTAATTACAGTTTTTTTTCCAATTGCTTACACACAAAACCTTTCTATATCACACTTTCTAAACTTATTCATTTAAGCCTCACAACATCACCTCAAATCAGCAAAACCATAAACACATTGTCAGCCTTGACACAGTTTTCAATGTAGCTACTCACTTTTTGCAAATAACTGAACACAATGTTCTACCTAACACACTAAAATCTACAAGCAAGTAACTTAATTGCCATTTTAAACACAACCATTTAAAATGCCACATTTATTCATCAGTGCCTTAGACTCTGTCCTCATAGGTGTAAACAATTACTGCTGTACTGAACACCAACCAATCACTCCTTGACATAGGCCTGTAAATAAGTCAAAGGTCACACTATCTGTCTTGAACAATGGATAACAATAATAATACTGCAATAATACTGTAATAATGGGGCTGCGAGCAAAGATTGAAAATGTCACACAGTGTATCCCAGGCTTAACACAGATGAAAACATACCCCCCCGCCCCTGGCGGAGGTAATGATACAATGCGATGTGATATGACGCAAACGATACAAAACAACACAAAACAATATGAAACGAAACAATACAAAATGGTGCAATGTGATGTCTCAAGATGCAAGGTAATGACGTGATATGATGCAAAGCTATACGAAATCAGCACAATACAAAGCAGCGCGATATGATGTAATACAATACAATGTGATACAATACGAGTCGGTGCAATGTGATATGAGTCAATGCAATGTGATATGCGATGCTACAGGATACAAAACAATACAAACGATGCAAAGTGATGTGATAAGATTCGAAGCAAAACAATAACAATATGAAATGGTGTGATGCAATGTGATATGATGCAAAGCAATACAAAATTATACAAAACAATACAAATCAGTGCGATCTGATGTGACACAGTGCAGTGTAATACGATGAGATGTGATGTAAAGCTGTACGAAACGAGCCACAATGCGAAGCGGTGCGATATGTGATACAATGCAATGATACGATGCTATACGATACAAAACAATATGAACGATGTAATGTGATATGATGCGAAGTGATACAAAACGATGCAAAACAATATGAGCTGGTGCGATATGATGTGACATGATGCAATGTGATACAAAAGAATGTGATACGATGCAAAACACTTTATTGTCCTCATAGGGAAATTTGTCTTGCACTGAAGTGCTGTTGCATTAGCTGCCTTGACAACATAAACAGACCACACAACACAGCAACAAACCACTAATCTACCAACAACCATCGGCCACACGGCAGATATCGTACATATACTGCACAACAACAATTTGGGATGAAAATGAGAAGAACAGCAGAATAAAAAGAATAAAACGAGATCCTATTGCTCAACTTTCACAGCCCCAAAACAAATACTGACTGTAATCATAAGACATCTGAGAATCATCAGCTCCATGAGCACAATGTAACATAAACACTCAGGCAAGTAAAACTAAGAAGCACAGATGCAGTAATGTGCCATCAACAGAAATCCTGCTCGCGGTCTGGTTTGTAAACTGCTAAAAAGGTGTTTCCAGCTCAGATATTTTCCAGGTAAATCCGGAACCGAGCTGTGTAACAGTGTTGATGATGTCTCTGTACACGAAGTCGGTGTCACAGACTCCGGCTGGAAATGTCACGGCTGAACGTCGGCAGAAGACCCGCTGCGTGGCTCGGCTGGGAACCTCAGATTAATCATTCGGAAGGAAAGGTCATAGAGTAAAATCATTATGATTCATCCTCTGAGCCATCAGGACTCCCCAACGGGGAAGCGGCTGTGAGGCATTAACCTCCTGACATGGACCGAGCTGGCCGGCTTGACCACGTACAGAACTCAGGTTAAGAACAGAATCACCTTCACCAGGCTGTTGATGTTTTCACATGTTGGGGCAGATTAGTTGATTACCTTGAGCTCTATGGCTCTGTTAAACCTCTTACACCACTGTTCCTGCTCCATCCACACATTTTCTACAACCTCCTCCTCCTGAGGCATCTGCCATCAGGTTAAAGGTGGCGAACAGGACCAACACAGACACAAACAAAACACAGTTAATTCAGATTTAACCTCTCACTCCTGATCTGATTCCAGTCTCTCAGAGCTGGTTAAACATACTCTGACCTGAGGAGCCGTTAAGGTTGGAAATTTCAGCGTGACTGAGCCGTTAATAAAGCCCTATCATGAAAAATGGACTTTTATGAGCTTTTAACCATGTTAGTGTGTCATTTCCTCATAAAAACTTTATTTAGGGTGTTATTTTTCTTCATTCATATTTGAGTAATCTATAGACTAATCCAACAAGCGTTTTGTGTGTTTCGCCATTTTGCGGCGCCACCATTGCTTGGGGAACGAGTCCCAATTACCTCATATCTGCCATTTACAATGTTGGACAGTCGTCTAAGGTCATGATAACTTATAGGGATGTTATCTGGAGATCTCAGACTTATTTTGACATATTATTATGATTATAATTGTTATTATTATTTATTTTTACATCGGAGCATTGATGTAAACTATTTTTCATCTCCGGAAACTGACTTTAATGGCAAGCCACACTGGAATAACACACACATTTCAATGTTTCTCATCAAAGTTGAAAAAATTCAACTCTTTCAAAGGTCGTAACTTTTCTATTTTGTCACATATTTGGCTTTTGGTATTGTTTAAGGACTGTACAGACCACCTAGTCTTCACGTGTCCTGCAGATGAAACTAAAGGCTGCAGGACACCGTCTTCCTGATCCGTTTGTGTTTGCGACTGAACTGGTTTTATTTTCTGGTCCCAACGTTGCCCTGATCAGAGCCAATAACGTTTTATTTCACAATATCTCCCAGATTAGTCGTTAACTCTCAGCAACACCACAGCTGTCTCTGTTAGCATTAGCTAGCATGATAAAGTTATGCAACGTGTCGTTTTCGGGAGCATAGATACGTGAAATAAAATGTCAGTGTTCACCAAAATTTTCCATGCTTTTGTTGTTGGGGATTAAATCCAGTGTTTTCTCCACCATGGCAGCAAGTTTTTCCTCCTCTGCTCTGTGTGTCCGATATTCCTCCACGATACGAACACACTGACATCAGTGGACTGAGCAGCACCCTCCCATTTTTGTCACAGACAGCAGAAATCTTCATCAAATAAATGTCTGTGATCTTCTTATTAACTTATTAGCACAATTAAAGTTTTCCACTGATGTACCAACAACCAGGAATGTGACGTCCTTCCAGATTTCCTCCATGTTGTTCAGAAAAGAGTCTGATTCTCATCTGTTCTAATTATACATGTTCAGAGAGGCTCCCCCGGCTATGGCGGATGGTCTAGTTGTGGCGTTTGGCCGTATTAGTCTATATGAATCTATAAGAATACTCAGTCCAAGTTTTAGCTCCCTTCAAGCGACTGACTTAGAATTATCTTCCTTCTTAATATTTCACCAATCATGAAGCACCAAATACACATGCGCAGCATTGTAGCAAGACGCATACTTTGTTCAAGAGAAACTCCACGAATCCTAACCTATCCAGTCCTCTGCGTCTGATCAACCATCAGTTTTAACAAATATTTCCACCAGTTACGAGCAGTGATGTGAATAACAACGTTAGAATAAATGCTGTTACTAACGGCACTACTTTGTCAGTAACAGGCTAATCTAAACAATTACTAAGTCCATCATTGCAACGCCGTTACCGTTACCGGCCTTCACTGACAACGTTACTATTGTTATGAGAGATTCATTTTTGTTCCTGGTGAACAGAAGTTTCACATTTGTTGGGACTATATTGTGCTGGTGCTCTCGCGGAGAAGAGGCGGAGTGATACGGAGATACCTGGAAACACACTCGCTCATACACTCTGCAGTAACGTGTGGACTCCAGGGCTGCGACACGTGCCTCTGCACACACATGTTTGAGTAAAGAGTTGCTGCGTTCTGTTGAACATGGCTGCACGTCAGGCATGAATAAAGTCGTATTGAGCCTATGTGGATCTATACAGGGCGTACGTCGTGACGGCGTCACCAACCTGACACAGACGCAGATGCTGCGCGAGTATGAATCCAGTTTAAGATTAAAACAGCATCATAGTTTGAGCAACAAGTTTCCCTGAATTATTTCTTTCACCCATGACCCGAATTCAGATAATAGTTAATACTAAAGATATATTACACTAGTTCTGCACGTTAGATTTGTCTTCATCTGACCTGGAGCCGCACAGAAACAGCAATGATGTTGATGATCTGTCATTGCAAACCCCAGTCAATATGAGCAGCCAAACACGTGCACAACGGGGAGAATTATAAACTGGAATCATCACAAACATCAGTTTCCCACAGAGATAAAAGACACGAACATGATGAGAAACGTTGATTAGTGGCTACATGTTTCTTCGTGGTGTCTGGCCGTTATAACCACATGGGGTTGTAGCTCCTCTCCTGAGGAGGAGACGGACAATAATTCTGAATTTGGGTTTACATAGAAAACACATTAATCTAATGGGAAGGGTTCTGATCGAACATGTGGCATTTACATCTGTTTTCGTTTACCTGGAAGTACACAGATGGCAGTTCCTGCTCCTTTTCCTTTAGACTACTGCATGAAAACCACATAATAACACAGATTTTCACTGTATTTTGATCGTAGTTTTGTAGCAGGAACTCAACAATAACATAGTACTTTATTTCTGCCGGCTGCCATTTTTTAGCCCGGTACGACCTGGAGACAGTCATCCATGCTTTTATAACCAGCCGGATTGATTATTGCAACGCACTCCTCTTTGGCGTTTCTCAGAAACACCTGTCTCGCCTCCAGTTGGTCCAAAATGCTGCAGCACGGCTGCTGACGGACACCAGGAAGAGAGAGCACATCTCCCCCGTCCTGGCCTCTCTTCACTGGTTGCCTGTAACTTTTAGGGTTCAGTTTAAGATTCTTTTATATGTTTTTAAATCTTTAAATGCCCTAGCCCCCTCCTATCTCTCGGAGCTTCTCCATCCTCATGTTCCCACTCGCACTCTTCGGTCAGCTGAGTTGCTGCTGTTGGATGTACCGAGGTCTCGACGGAAGATGTGGGGGGATAGAGCATTTTCTGTGGCAGGCCCAAAGTTGTGGAACTCGCTGCCATTGCACATCAGACAGGCCTCGTCTCTGGCAGTTTTTAAATCCCTTCTTAAAACTCATCTGTTTGCCCTGGCGTTCCACCCTTCATGAACCATTTTTTCAAATTTTGTCTGCTGTTTAAAGTCTTATTTTTTCTGATATTTATACTGATTTTATTGTTCATTGTGTTGATTTGTTTTTATGTCTAATATTTGTTTTAATGTTCTCACTGTGAGATTCAATTTTTGTTATACTTCTGTTCAGCGCTTTGTTATCGGTAGCTGCTGTGTTTAAAGCGCTATACAAATAAAGTTGACTTGACTTGACTTGACTTGAGTCTACGCTTGTTTCATGTGTGCTTCGACAAGCGCCATTACAACAAGACAAGGAAAGGAGCACGTGCAGAGCGCCAGGAATTTACCCTTCGCTAAGTCCCGCCCCCTATGGTTACAGTTGCTAAGTCTGGCAAACTTTTAGTTTTTAGCTAATTTCTACGTTCATCAACATGGATTTCTCAGTGATTTCAGTGAACATATTCTGAAGGAAATTGTATTAAATTTCTGAAGTAATAGTTGGGAAATATCAGAGGTAGACAGAGACGACTGCAGGATGCATCTGAGGAATTCATCATTATTTGTCGATGGAGTAATGTTGATGAAGAGGATGTTAAAATCGTAGCGAAGGCTCAGCGTTCATACAGAAAGACTCAGAATCTCCACGTCTTGATGATTTATGTCCAGAACAAACGTATAAAGGAACAACAACAACGTTCTTGCATCACAGAGTAAGTTAACAGGTTTTATTTTAAGCAAACTGTCATGTAAGTTTCAGGTATCTGACGTGTTCTAGCCTGTTGCTGGATGTTTCCCCTTGAACAGGATGTTGTTTCCACATCGTGGGTTTAAACAATACATTTAATTTGATAGGGATAGCAGCTACTGGATCTGATCAGGGTAGCAGCTACTGGACTGACAAACTGGCAGAGGACCGTGTTATATTTGTGTCTGATTGTCTCCAGCAGATTGGCAACCAACATGACTTACTAGTGTTTATCTGGTGTATTCTTTTAGCCTCTAGTGACACACAGCTACTTACTCCATGTTAAAACAGTAGCTTTTTCTTAGTATTATACCGCTGTTTTGTAGCTAACTACTGTGCTAGGTGGCATTAGCGTCTTACCTCGGAATAAACAGTTTGTCCAGCTCCATGTTCAGCCTCTTGCAGCTGCGAGTGAGGTCTTCGATGCTGTTTAATCAATCTTTCACGCCATTTAATCCATATTCCACGCCGTTTAGTCCATATTCCAAATCTCTCCGATTGTGGTGGGGTTTTTTTGGTTTTGAGAAGGCAAAAAATACAACATCACCCAAACGTTCTGGATATCTTTCATCAGACTTGAGAATCCTGTCTATGCCCCGTCTATGGAAGTGAAAGTTTGCCAGAAACTCATTTCCTTAGTTACGGTTGCTGACGTATGATTGGTCAGCGGCAGTTCTGGGGTGGGGCTGGCGAAGGGTCAATTAAGATAAAGCGGAATCATGACAGTTACATGACAGGAAAATTATTCAGTTCAGAATTAAACGAGGAATAAACCAACCACTTAGTTCAGAAATTAAGTTTTATTCAGAATTATCATTTTCACTTGCAATTCAGGGTTTAGATGGTCTTCTTAAAGGCATATGCCACTTCTGGGTGAAATCGAGCCTCCCCTCGCAGTCCCCTGAGTTGGAGAAGTGGGCAGAAGCGTTTTCTAACCAACCCAGTCATTCTCTGAATCTGGCAGCACTGACTTTAGCTTAGCTTAGCATAGTTGCTGTAATGTGGCGGATCCAACGAGCACCACTTGGCGAAAGTGAACTAATTAACTCAAGATTTTTTCCAATTACGTTTTGTGACCCGCACATTCTGATCGAGTACAAATGAGAAGACGAAGTGGTTGCCGGATTAGTCCACGTTTTTTTGCGTCTCCACAGATAAAAACTGGGACGGGCACCCTTATATCCAACCCGACTCGGCCTACTTTTTTGATACCCTTCGGTAGGGGTACTGATCTAACAGATCTGAACCAAAGAGGTTGAGCTAATCCACAGCAATGTTGATTCACTGAAAAATCTGTCACTTCCCGCGTGACCCGGCGTAAAAACAAAGCAGGGGTGACTCCTTTGTTTCTGTCACGTGTGGTGTGGTGCTTTGGTTAAAAGGTGCTGCATGGCGATGATGTCACGCGATCACGTAGCAGCGCTATCTGGTTTATACTCCGCCTCCAGGGTAAGGGGACAGTTTGCTATGGTAAAGCAACGTGAAATCAACATATCCGTACCAAAACCCATCCAATCCAGCCTGGCCCAACCCGACCCAGACCCACAGGTGGAAACAGGGCTTATGTGAGGATGAGAAAACCATAGTTTAAATTCCCTCACTATACGATATTTAACAAGTTGTTTTGGGATTATTATTTTTTCTACAGTGCCATCACTCTCAAAAATATGAAGGACCTCATAATTTACTAATAGCTATATGTTTTTATTTAAAAAAAAAAAAAAAAAATCTGTTAATATATTTTTATCCATTAACGTTTTTTTTTTTTGTTTGTTGTTTTTTGTTTTTTGCATGGGGTGTATCAGCCGATTAATTGGCTGTTGGCTTTTTCCTGCTCCAAACTATCATTGTTATATTGGCCTTTAAAAATCCATAATCGGTGGACCTCTAATTCTAGTAGAGCTATTGACATTAAATTTTCACCAGGTGAAAGTAATGCACACATACAAAGAAATCTTAACATTTATGTCCATAAATGAAGTTATGTGTAATATAGTGAAACAACACAGGAAATAAGTATTAAATACATGAAGAAATGTAGCGGCAAAAAGATCTGGAAAGCCAAGAAAGCAGCTGGAGTCTGTCAGTATTTAGAAAGTAATCCTGTCCTCTATCAGTGCAAAGTAACATCAGCTGGTTTAGTCCTGATTGATGCCTTTAAGAAGGTTTCTCATCACCAATGTGTCAGACAAGAAGCTTTCCATGATGGGTAAAAGCAAAGAGCTGTCTGAAGACCTATGCAACCTTATTATTGCAAACACACTGAAGACATTGGTTCCAGGTGCATTTCTTAACTTCTGAAAGTTCCAGTGAGCACCATTGGGACCATCATCCGGAAGTTGAAAGAACACAACATCATCATAAACCGGCCACAGCCAGGTGCTCCTGGCAAGACTTTGGACAGAGGAGTCAGAACAATAATCAGAAACGTTCTCCAAAGGCCCAGGACCACTTGTGGAGAGCTTCAGAAAGACCTGGAATCAGCAGGTACAGTTGTTTCAGAGAAAACAAGAAGTAATGCACTCAACAGCCATGGCCTTCATGCACGCACACCACGCAAGTCTCCATTTCTGAAGAAAAAGCATGTTGATGCTCGTTTGAAGTTTGCAACACACCATCTGGACAAACCCATGACATTCTGGAAAACATAGTCTGGTCAGATGAGACCAGAACTTAAATCTTTAGATGTCATAAGACTCAACCGCACTTGACCCCAAAAAACCATAGCAACAGTGAAGTTTGGAGCTGGGAACATCATGGTGAGGGCTGTTTTTCAGCATGTGGGACTGGCAGACTTCATATCATTGAAGGAAAAATGAATGGAGAAAAGTAGAGAGACATTCTGGACCAGAATCTGCTGCATCTGCAGCTGCTGAAGATGAAAAGAGGCTGGATCTTTCAGCAAGACAACCATCCCAAACACACAGCCAAGAAACACTCATCTGGTTTAAGAAAAAGAAAATAAGGCTGCTAGAATGGCCCGGTCAATCACCCCACTTGAATCCAATGGAACATTTTTGGAAAGAACTGACGATCTAAGTTCATGGAAGAGACCCCCGGATCCTTGAAGATTTGGAGGCATTTGTGTTGAAAAATGGGCCAAAATCACACCTGAGCAACGTATTCCACTGGTTTCTCCATACAGGAGGCGTCGGGAGGCTGGAACCACCACCAAAGGTTTTTGCACTAAGTATTAAATACACTTCAGTAAATGTATTCAATATTTATTCCCTGTGTCATTTCACTACTGTATATTACACATAATTTATGGGCATGAATGTTAAGATTTCTTTGTATGTGTGCATTACTTGGGTTGTCAACATTCAGTAAAAATTTATATCAACAGCACTACTGGAAATATATTTTCTGAGAAAAGCGTTGACGTGTTCAACACTATTTTTCTCCTCTGTATGCAGTACAATCTCCCTGTATCAAATCTATCTACTGCACAACTACAAACATGGATTTGGTGGTGAAAATGTCAGAGAAACTTCATAATACAAAAAAGCCATTTTCATAGTAAAAGTGGGTTTGATATAGATTTTTGGCTGATTTTGGATTGATTTACCATCAATATATCGTATATGTTTTTTACTATCAATATTGATATTTGTGTCGATCTGCCACGGCCTAGTAAGAACCTCCCAATGTGACTGGTGCTGCAAGAATGAGTAAATGATGTTGGGAATGTGTCACGTGTAGATGGGACTAGAAAAGTGCTGTATAACAGCTCATTCACAAAAATGTCTCATTTTAATTTGGTTCAGAAAATCTGAAGAGAGGCCAGACATGCATGTACGTAGCGTCTCTTACCTTACTGTGGCCGGGATCATGACAGATCTCAGATGTCACCATGCCGTAGGGGTCCAGCTGCCGGCAGGGCTTGCCCACTCCCAGGATCTGCTCCAGGGAGGTGTTAGGGGGAGGGCACTGCGACAGGCTGGAGATGACCTGGGCCAAAGGGGCCGGCATCTGCTCCTGCTGCAGCTTGTGGTTCATCTCCGAGAAGGACGGCAAGGCGGGCTCGGCCCCCTGCTGATGTCCGATCCTGGTGAACAACCCGTTTCCGGTGTAATCCAGGCTCGGCACACCGTACTCTGTGCACGGCTCCGGAGACGTGTCTGTAAGCGGTTTCTGGCCGTTGTCGAGGCAGGGACTGCCACCCAGACTCTCAGCGAACCCAAAGTCCGGCCACCGGGTTTTTCCTGCAGACTGCTCCGAGCTGGAGACGCGGCACGGCCCGTTGAGGTTTGCCGCCGTCTGTTTGGTGTGGCATTGCTGGGACAGCTGGTGGTGATGATGATGAAGCTCGCCTGCAGGCTGCGGTGTGTTCAAGTGCTCCACCGGTATCCCTGCAGTGGCCAGAATGCCTTGGGCTGACCACTGGCCGTTGGGGTGGGCCAGATGTTTCCCCATCAGGTCTCCGTTAGCCACGGCGCGGCCCCAGTCTTGCCCCGCTTTGCCCGCCTGCATGTTGAGGTGCTGCTGCATCTGCTGCGACAGCTGCACGATGGGCGTCTCTCCCGTCAGAGGAGGAAACCTTATCTGGACGTTTACATCAGACGTGGGGTTGTTGTCAGGCAGCGACGCTGTGGAGGACGTTGCTGCCACGGCGCTCGAAGGCACCTGTCCGCCCAGGTCTGCAGAGTTCATCTTCCCCTCTATAGAGTCGTAGATGTACGAGAGGATTTCATCATTGGTCAGGAGGTCATCCAGCGTGGGCACGCGCTCTGGGTCCATCTCCACTCGGATCATCCTCTCGTCCAGCAGCAGCAGCTCCAGGTCCTCGGCGCTTAGTCCCAGACCCTCCAGAGCGCCGAACAGCTCCCCGTTGGAACAGCCTCCCTCCTCGGCCTCCAGAACCCCCTGGCCCTCCAGAGACAGCGAGTCCAGAGTGGCCAGCAGCGGGTCGAAGCTGGTACCGGGCTCCGTGACGCCCGGGTTCACCACGCCGTTAGCCGGCTCGGCCCAGCTCCTATGCTGCCTGCAGGGCTCAGAGACAGTATCCATCTGGTCTCCAAACAAACTGCTGTGGAAGGACATTTTGGGCTCGGGGGCTGGCTGGCAGACATATACCGACTCATCCTGACTCATGAGGGCCCCCAGCAGGGAGCCAGGGTCCAGAGCGTCCGGATCGTCCCTCACCAGCCTGTCAGTCCGGCTCTTCTTGGACTTGCTGCCATGTCTATCCTGACTTCTGTCCCTAAAGCCTGCTATAGGGTGGCTGGACTGGTACAGCAGGGCCTCACCGGTGGCGAAGGTGAAGGGGAGGTGCATGGAGCGCTTCCGCAGGTGTTCTCCTCCTTCTTCGTCCCTGAAATAAAAACAAAAAACCGTTTTATTGTCAGGAGTGTCGATGGCAACTCGTCCCAGATCCAGATTCTTCAACACAGAGTCAGGACATTACAGCAGGGGTCTCTGGGTGGCGATGATGTAGTCCGGTTTGCCGTTCTTGTACACCAGCCGGGCGTTGGCCTGGACCCACTTCCAGCGGTTCTCCTTGGTGAGGAGCCTGAAGACGGTCAGTCCACTTTCTCCTGTCTTCATCACTGGACACACAAACACTCCCAGTCAGTAAACTCACTCAAAGAAACATCACAACTCCGTTTTCATGTTGTCTTATCACTGATGAGGATAGTCTGACTGGAGAACCTCACCAGAACCGAAGAGACTCAGATAACCTGCCCTAATGGTCCAGGACTAGTTTACTCACTCCTAGAATTACTTTAAATTTTGTTTAAAAATGTTGAGAGGTTGAAAAATGTATCTCTAATGTTGCTGTTAATAATTTAATGAAGCTAGTTCAGTAAAAGAACATTATACAGTTGTGCTTGAAAGCCCCCCCCCATATTAAAGATAGGTAAACAATTAACTGCCAGTGAAATAAGGTGATATTGAAATTGAAGTAATAATAATAATAATAATAATAATAATAAAGCATGACTTTGATTTTGAATTGTGGTTCAAAAGAAATATTAAAATTTAGTAAATTTTTGTTTCTTTTTTTAGGTTCTTGTTATTTGAATTTAGCCTTTTCTTTAGTGTAAACGTTCAAGCAAAACTGTATTCTCTCCACTGATGCTTCAGTTATATTATGACTGGTAAATTATAACAAGATGATTAAATATTTAGTAAAAATTTGATTTTAATTGGAAAATTCTAATTTATAGATTTATTTTATTCAAAACTTAAAGACACACAACGGAACATTTAGCAGTTTTTTCAGTGACGCGCCCTCATATTGGTGGGTAAACTAGCATCCATCTTGCATTGTACCCATTGTACCTGTACTGTGATTCCCTCCAGCCAGTAAAAGACAGTCTTATCTTGCCTCTTGTTCTGTCCCTCCTCTCTTTCTTTTCTTCTCTTCCTTCGGTAATGTTTCCTTACATTTCTTTACTGAATCCAACATGATATGCGTTCAAAACACTCGCTGTGTTCATATCTGTTTGCTAGTAAGTGACGCAGTACTGCAACCAATAGTAGGCTGCAACGTCACAGCCCCATCCCAGATACAAAACTTACATACTGCTGTTTCTGAGCCTCGGGACGCCTCTGGGCCGTGATGGCTTGAAAATGCACATAATGAATGTGGGTGTGCCATCAAAACAAGTCAGAAATGCACATTTTTAAGGTCTAAAAGTTACGTTTTGTGTCTTTAGTTCACATTCATTCACTGGAAGAATGATTGTAATTCATACCCCAAAAAATGACCATGCAGTCATGTTTTGGTGAAAGTTTGAACTGTTTTACCTGATTTAATTATGTTATTTCAGCCACCGTATTCCTGAGCTAGCGAATGTAGAAATAGTTATGCGATCAACTTCCTGTGAGATACCGGAAATAACACTCCGCCATTGACTCACAGTGTAAGTTAGCGGTTTAGTCGAACATTACGAAAAAATTATTCATAACATTTCGGAACAATTTTCCCCAAAAAATATCCTTGCATGGTTCAGGACCATGTTGCGTGGTTCGTAGTTGTACTAACAACCAGAGAAAGTTACATTTGTGGCTACAGGAGCGATGTGTAGAACATGCACCTTGTTCTACGAGAGAAAGGCTGCAGGACTCCAGACCATCATAGTGGTTGCATTTTGGGACAAAAAAATAATCTGCTTTTAAGTAAATAAGATTATAGCCCACCTCTTTCAACAAAACACGACCAACTTTATTGCTATGTATTACTCTGGAATTCCCTCCTTCCCGATCTCTGTACAGTGGACTCCTTCCCTCTCTTCAAATCCAGATTCAGAACTCCTCCGTACAGTCTTATTCCACTAAAGTCCATGTACATCAATCCAATAGTTGTTTTCAGTATTTTAGCTTACTGTTTTTAATGTTTTGTCTGCTTTGTACAGTGTCCTTTGCTGCTCTGATAAGACGCCTGTATTGTATTTATAAATATATTTATTATTATTATTATTATCATTGTGTAGGTACCACTGTTGCCAACTCTTCAGGGAGAGAAGTCACTATTGGCTGGCCCAAAAGTCACCAGAAGTCGCTAAATGATGTCACCGAGACAGACAATCAATTTTGCGCACGTACAGTACCATATGATTGTTCAATTTGCGTCCAATTTGATTCTTTGATTTACAAGGGTACTGAAGGGGTGACATACACATTTGAGCCATGGTGCAAAGAAGACCCAAGTGTGCCACAAGGCATCATGGGAAATAAGCAACAACTGTTACATTAGGCTATAATGGACAATTTACGATTACTTTTTTTTTTTTTTTTTTTTTTTACTTGTCCTGTCCAGCATCGAAGCAAGCAGAATGGAAATCTGATTGCTTTATTCTGTTGAACAGTTTTGCTTTATCAAGCGGAGCTTTATGAACATAAGGCTCCACTTGATATCATGTTTATTCATTTTATTTCTTTATTTAAACATTTGTCTATTACACCATTCCATTTCATACTGCTGGGCCTGACAAAGGAAAAATGAAAGTTAACAGAGGTAATGATAGAAAGTGAAACAGAGAGAGAGGAGTAAGGAAGAGGAAGAGAGAGAGGAGAGAAAACATGAATCCACTTACACAGTTCACTGGTACATCTGTACCGCGATCCCTAAACAACCAAGGTCTCTGTTGGAAAACAAAACAAGCAATCCCCTACAGGAGGACCTGCAGGTGGCTTAAATATCCTCAGATCATACAAACACACGCAGAACTACGCAGAGAAGAGGTACAACCTAGTCAGCGCAATGGGAAGTAGAGAAGAGGTACAACCTAGTCAGCGCAATGGGAAGTAGAGAAGAGGTACAACCTAGTCATCGCAATGGGAAGCAGTGTCACAGTGTCAACATGCATAATAAAGGGTGCTCCGTGGTGATACAGTCATGCAGATGCAGCCTCGTCTCTGCAAGGAGGAGGAAGCCCGCAAGGCTCACGACCCAGGCCCCCAGCAGCCACTCAGAGGCCCAGATCCCAGCTACCCCCCCCCAAAGAGCGGACATGCATCCCCCGAAGGGCGGCAAAAGGCGGCCCCAGCCGGAGCCCCCTGCAGTCTGGAGGCCCAGGCCCCAGCGGACCAAGACCAGCAGCTGCCGACCCCACCGGGCGCCGGGCGTCCCCCGGAGCGGAGACAGCGCCGGGCCCAGGGCCCAAGCGCCCAGGAGCAGCCACCCCCCCCGGACCCGGGCGGCCCAACCGAAACCCAGGAGGACCGGACCCCCCAGACGACGCCCCCCCAGGGCAGGCCAGCCCCCACCCCAACGTCCCTGCCCCATACACCCTGACACCAGGGCGCCACCACCTCTACCACCCCCTACCCTGCCACCACGCTCACACACACACTCCCCACACACCTACCCCAACACTAGGGCTGAAAGATATACCGTCACCGCCCCCCACATCGAGACATGGGCACCCAAGACATCAATACCGCAAGAGCAACCACATACAAGATACAGATCCCCCCTGCGCCCGCCCCGCACAAAAAGCCCCGGAAGCCACAAACAAAACCGCACCCCCCACCAAAGCGCCCGGCCCCCAACCAACCCGCAGCCACACCGCACCACACCGACACCAAGATGCCCGGCACGAATACCGAGATACGAACCTCCGCCCACACCGCCCAGCCCTACCCAACACCTCCGTGTACCCCCCACACACACATACACCCACCCACTCCGCTCTCCGACCTTACATACCCACACTCACTCCTCTCTCCACCCCCAACACTCTCCTCCCTCTACCGTCCACACCTACCCCCACCTCCTCATACCCTCTAACACACACATGCACTCCCCCCACATAACTGCACCAACCCCTCCCCACCCCCACACATACGCCCCCACCTCCCTATACCCCCAATACCCCATACAGTCCCCCCTTACATGTCCAGCCCCGCCCATCCCTCTGACCTATCACACTCCCGCCCTTCCTTCCTTCAGCCCCTCATGACCATCCCTACTAGACACTCACGAGCATGCCACTCCTTCCTCCATCCCCCCTTTCCTCCAACCACTTACCCACATCTCCTCCCTCTTCCAGCCCAAGTTCCTCCCTCCCACATTTCCTCTTTCACACTCTCATTCATTATTCTCACATACCCACCTCTCTCTTGCCCATGCCCTCGTGCCTCCTGAGTGTTAGCTCGGGCCGGGGAAGGAGCCGCGAGCTCCAAGCCCCCAACACGTCCCCCCCCCCCCCCCCCACCACCCCCATCCCCCACCCCCCCGGACGCAGCAGGCCAGGCATCCCCCAGGTCAGCAGATCCCCTGCAATGCAGCCAGCCTTAACCACTGGCGCGTGAAGTAGCCACTGTCCCCCCCCTCCCCCCAGCAGCGCCCGGGAGACCGGGGTATGAAAGGACCCTGTCCCCCCCCCCCCCCACCCCCCGCTCATGACTGTGTGTGTAAGATGTGTGTTGTTTGCAGTTAAAACTAAGGGGCAGTGCCAAGTCATGCCGGGAGTGGGGTCGCGTAGGGGCATGACCCCCCAACCGGCCCCTCCCTCCTTCCACACACTATATGGCCCGCCCCTCAGAAGTGGTTGTGAGCTGTTGTTATTTTATGTGTTTAGGTGTCTAAGTGTGGTTAAAACTGGGGAGCAGGCTGCCTCTAGACGTGGCAAGCAAAGGCACTTTGGTGCCCTCCCTCACCACGCCCGCTTGACACGCACCCTCCCCATTTACGATTACTAACCACAGACCGTTAATAGAGGGACGAACCTTCCACTCACGTCACCCGTTGGTTTCTAAAGAGCTAAAAGTGAAGCCAGGCGTGTCCCAATGTCGCCATCTTGTCGTGTCACGTGTGTCGTCACTCCCGGAAAATACTAAAATGGGCAAAGCCAAAGCCACTCCAAGCCGCAGGGAAATGATTGACAACTGACATACTCTGGGCTAAATGCTAACCAAGCTAACTCAAAACTAACAGGAGTTAAAGAAGATTAGCCCCCTAGCGGCGGGGTAAAGGTAAGACACAATACGCCCACTAGCACTACTTTTTAGCCCTACCCCTAGATTTTGCACATTTCTCGCGAAGGCAGTGCTGTCCCAATCCCTCTTTGCATGCAGGGGAAGTGGACATAACGAGGGCGGGGGGGGGGGGGGGGGGGGGGTATGAATCTAGCCCTTCAGAGCGAGGGACGTCAGATGCTGACTTGCTGAGGAAGGACCAGAGAAAAGGGAACAACAGCAACCTACGGAGAGCGACAAGACTCGTAGAAGAAAATACACAAATGTACGTACAAATTACACGTTTGTTCAACACTCGTGCAATCAGCTGTTCGACCACGTGGAGCCCTTCCGGGCCTCATCCTAAAGAGCCCAAATAAAACATTCAATAATAAATAATAAAACCATCTTCTTTTGTCGGCCTTGTCTAAAATAAGAAGGGGAAATGTTTTGAACGGAATGTTTCACATGCAAAATATCAGAAACTACACGGTTGCCCACGACTACAGAATCTATAGGGAGAACCAACTTTCTGTGTATGTGGTTGTTTAGTACAGTGGTTAGAGTAATAGGCTGTAGGTTGAGGGATCGATCCCAGATGTGGGTGACATTATGCGAGTCGTCACTGTAGCTTTTTTTACATTCACGCGATATGATATGACAGAAAAATTTGGGGAGATTTGGTGTTTGGCAGTTTTTAAGAGACAACAGTCGTCAATGGCGACGTCTTCTCCGTTTGGTTGTTTTGTTTGTTAATCAACTGAAGCACGATAAATGATGAAAAAATAAAAAAAAAAGGCCACAGCTGTTAACTCGGTTGTTGCTGGGTGTGTTGTTATGGTGACACGTATGTGCAAACGTCACTACGCAGTCGCCTACTGTACGTGCCTGAACGTAAATGCAGCAATTGGTGTCCCAATTCCTTGGGAAGATTACAAAGCCCTACCCCTTGTGGCTTTAATTTGAGGGTGTAGTGATAGTGGACGAGGGCTAGTGGTAGTGAGTAAGGGCTAGTGGTTGAAAGAAGGGGGGACATTGGGATTGGGCCTTAGACTTGCTATTATCTGGCTAAAAACCGCTGTTGTCCGGGTAGCCTCATAGTTGGCCACCGGAGGTTGCTACTTGTTACTAACATATTTGTACAATGGACGTTGCGGCAAAAATAGAATAAATTAATGCCATAGAGGAGCCAAAATGCACCTTACCATGCTTAGACCATGAAAAAAGAAGGTATCTTCTTGCGCCTGCGCAATTGATTTGTTATCTGGACAAGGAGGAGCGATCGTCTCACAGCAGCTGGGAAGGACTGCTGCCAACACCAGGACAGCGTGAACAGTGAGTGAGTGCTGAGAAACACTCAGAGGGAGGGGCCGATGGCAGGCAGCACCCGATGAACGAACGGAGAGCGATATAAACTTTATCTGTCTCCGTGAACACCAGAAAAAGTCGCTAGATTTGTACAGTAAGTAGGCACTTTTTTTAAAATAAGTTGCCAGAAGGGTCTGAAAAGTCCCTAAATATAACAACAAAGTTTCGAAGTTGGCAGCAATGGTACTGATAAGCCTCGGAGCTGTAACGATGTTCATTGCTTCACAGTCTGACGCGACAGAGCTAAGAAGTAGCTCCATGTACTTTTGGTCAGATTTTCATATCCTCCTCCCACCCCTCTGTTGCAGGAGGCAGAGGGATTGTAACGTTGTCCTGTCTGAGCTGTGACAGCTTTTGTTCCCACAGTTTCCCCAAAAAGCTCCTGTAAAGTAGAGTAGCACGAACATCTGGCATGCAAATAAACGGTGGTTCCAGTCAAACCGGAAGTCGATCGCATATTTCACACAAGGGCTCATGGGGGCTAGGAAGAGATGGGTTCATTTCATTCTTATTTGTTTCCATGGTTACCTAATGTGCATCATATTTTGTCTGTATTTTAGCCCTACAGGAATGAAAGATGTAAGTTTTGGTATTTTAATGGTTTTATTGATTTATTTTCTCTTATTTTTTGCTCAGTCTGGGTAAATTATGCAGAGCTGAATATGAATATTTGTAAGACTCCTGAAAAAATGCCAGAAATGTAAATTTTTCATTCTAAAAGAATAAAAACGCCTGCTCCGGTTGAACTGGAAGTCAGTTGCATATTTCACACAAAGACTCTTAGGGGCTAGGAATAAGGTGGAATAATTTCATTCTTATTGTTTTCCATGGTAACCTAATGTATATGTATAATGTATGAATATGAATTTTTCATTGTAAGAGAGTAAAAAATTGCTGTTATGATTAGAGACCATTAGAAACACAGTTTTAAACATTTTTCCATGCCTGAACTTTGATTTTGCGGCGCGCTGCATTAAAGCCCATTAGATCACTGAGTGCTGGACTGGGTTGGACTGGATTGATTGATTGGATTATGATCATTTGGATTTAACTGATCGGATTGAGATGGATTTATAATAAACTAGTTTATTCTTGGTTTAAATTGCTTGAGATGACAGAAATTGTGAATTGGTGCCGTATAAATTAACTGATGTAAGTGGAACCTCAGGAACCATCTGGAGGAGACGTGGAGACGCTTGGACTAAAATCCAGCCAGTAATACCAAATATCTGCATCAGAATAAAAGTTCTGCGCACTTATCGTCCCGACACATGGCCGTAGAGGGATATGAAACCGTCTCTCGCTGTGAATGTCTGCAGCTGGTTGGCTTCTTGATGAAACTTCATGGACCCCTGCCCCGCTGACTTGTATGACCCCGTGTGTTTTTCTGATGCTGCTGTATGGATCATCTCTGATGTTTTGCTCATGTTGTGGATTTGTGGGCCATATCCTTTCCTCTGGCAGCTCAGCAGCTTTGCTCAATCTGCTCCCTAATCCAGCAGGATTACTTGTGAAAGCTAGCTGAACTCTGTGACCTTGCTGGTTTAGGCCTCCTAAACTTTATCAACAAGACAAAGGATAAAACAGCAACCATCCCGAATGATGAGGAACATCATCGTCATCATCAGGTGGCGGTCACATGGTCATTATTTCTGTTGGACCACCAAGTTTTCCATCATCTTCTTTCTGAACTCAATGGGATAATTTTCTTTCTTGTCGGATACAAGCCAGCTGCAGGCTGGTGTTGACCATCCTGATGCTGATGAATAAGCTGCAAACGTTTGGCAAAACTTATATTTGAAAATCTAAAGTTGGACTGTGGAACCTCTCAGGATGGATGGCCCCCAATAGGTGGCTACATTACTTTTTACTATGTGCTGTGTGTGTGTGTGTGTGCATGCATTTGTGTGCATGTGTGTGGGTCTACAGTCCTCAAAATTTTTCATACCCTCCCCCAAATCAACTGTCAGTGGAATAAGATGAAACTGAAAAAAGTATTAACACATAAAAATGTAGTGAAAATCATGACACTGATCTTGAATTGTGGTTTACCTCAGTGTTGCCACAGATTACTTGAAAAAGTAATTTAATTACTGATTACTTCTTTAAAAGTAAATATAGTTACTATACTGATTACTTAGGTTTCAAAGTAACTAACTTGGATAGTTGCTTTATTAGTTAAATGAAAATGACAATCGTTCTTTCCTCTCAGCATTAAAGCAGCGGTTGGTTTTATAAAACATGAACAGTGTTTATGTTCAGAGGAAACGGGGAGATGGCAGGAAAAGGTGACTGTGATGTCCATCTCAGTCCCAGAGGCCAGAATACAGTTTCAAATATAGTTTACTATCAAAAATGACCAGAAATAGATCAGTGTTGTTTTTGGCAGCTATCTGAGTTTTAGTCTTAGTCTTTCTGACGAAAATGCTTATTAGTTTTAGTCATATTTTAGTCATTTCTGTATCTGATAGTTTTAGTCTAGTTTTAGTCGACGAAATTAAAAACGTTTTAGTCTAGTTTTTGTCAGGTAGGCTATTTAAAAAAAGAAAAAAAAAGAATAACTGGCCACTAAGGAGACCATGCTGCCGGTTACATTTGAGCATATAGGTTTGTATATAAAAACAGAAAGAAAGACTATGTTCCATTGCAAGTGAAGACAGCAGTTAATGGTGAGGGGAGTGAGTTGCGTTGTCTTGTATTATAATCATGTGGCACCTGAAAGTTTAATTTTGTTGTTTTATTATATTGTGTATCTTTTCTTTACCTGCCAAGGGACTGCTGATGCTAATTAGCTTGCTAATGACAATCCAACATGTTGCTATATGTTCATTAATATGTACTGTCCCTGTCAAATAAAAAAGTTTGAAGATAGAATAAATTTTAAAGCTTCTCATAAAAATACTGAATGCAAAAACGTTTTTGACACACAAACCATCAATTTATTGCAAAATTAAGGTAAAATATAGGGCTGCAAATATCTTAAATTACAAACCATTTGGGAGTCGAAACAGCCAGCTCTTTAGGAACTGACTCAAAAGAGCCGACTCTTTAGGAACCGACTCAAAAGAGCCGACTCTTTGGGAACTGAATCAAAAAGACCGGCTCTCTGAAAAGAGACGAACTTCCCACCGTTTGAACAGCGCAGCCAAGCAGCTGCGCGTCTGACCGCAGGTGTTCACCAGAGTCCCTCAGCAGTTCAGATACCCGACGGTAACCCGCAAAAACGCTGTTTAGCAGATAGAAATGACAAAGATTAATATCATGGTTAAGGTGTGGGCTGATATTTATGTAGTTCGGGCAGGTGGTGGTGAGAATATGTTTCTTTTCGTTGGACAAGACGCTTTTAAACATCAGACATTGGGATCATTTCCAGATCAGGCAGAGACAGAGGCGCTGCTGGTAATGGGAACAGCGAACACTGTTACAACCAGGGATGATGATCTTTTATGCTGGAATCTCTGAATCACATAGATAAAGCCCCTACGTGGCAAAATGACAGAGACTGCTGTGAATTTAAGATATTAATGTGCGACATGCGGGTCAGGTTTGACAGGAAGAGCCGCGGTTCGCGGGTCTCGGTTCGGGCGGATGAGAGTAAGGATGCAACTACTTTTTAACTTTTGACAGACAGATTAATGCAGAATAGGTGGACATTTCCTGCATTATGAACGTCTGACAGACCAGAGATTCACATTTTCGTCCAGTCTCGTCTCGTCAATGAAAATTTACACACGTCCCGTCATGTTTTAGTCATCAGAGAGACACGTTTAGCTCGTCATCGTGTCGTCATCGTCATGAAAAAAGGGGCGTCAACGAAATGATTTCGTCATCGTCATCGTTAACGAAAACAACACTGAAATAGATAATATTGCATTATGTCTACATATGATAAAATAGTGAAATGGCAACACACAGCCACTTGGACAAGTCTTCAGTCAGAATGAGGCTTTATTTTCAGTACCATTAATGTGCAGTTAATGATTCATGTTTATATGAACTTTTATTCAGCAAAGTCGGGTTTCAGTGGATAAACGTGGCTGCATGCTTCTGATTCTGGAAGTCTCTTCAGCACCGTTAGTGAGAAAGTGTTTCTCAGTTTGATAATACCAGGTCCTGCAAGAACATGATTGTACCGCCCGCCAATGTAAAAATGTACGCAAACGTAATAAAAATATGCAGCTTTTAATGCAATAAACCTGCACACATAATACATTTCCCACAAATGTAATAACTATTACATTTGCGGTGATTTATTACGTTTGTGGGGTAGTGTATAACTTCCCGCAAATATAATGACACAATAAATAATGGTCGCTGTGTTTGTTTGATTGTTGCTGCCTACTTCTTCATCATTTCTTCATAGCAGATAGGAGTTTAAAATAAAATGTGAGAACCCAAAATAGCCGAACATTTATTTTTGTGTTACTTTTGTATAAAAAGTGCTGCATAAGTTAAGTTTGATTTGATCATTTGATTCAGTTGTCAAAACAAACAAGAACGATTGGTGTTAATATTTATCTATTTTATCTATGAAATATTTTTTGGCCATATTCTTATTAAATAAAACCCACAGTGGCTGTTTTATGAGTTAGGGTTAGGGACGCCAGATTTCCCTTCTCGGTAAACGGTTTGGGTTTGGTGATAATACAATCTGCCCGGAGACCAAGTTGACTTCAGTTTTGTTTGGCTACAACCTTGTTAGGAAAACTAGGTCAACCTGCTGGTAGCTAGCGGTTGGAGTTTGTTAAAGGCTATCTGTTAGCATGTTAGCATCATGGGCACTTTAGACAGTGAACTATGGTAAGGGTGTAAATCACTGGTTTGATCAAGATATTAAATTATATCGATACAGTGGATAGGCAATTCAATGTCTGCTGATTGTCACAATACGATATGATATCGACTCAATTTGATTTAGGATCCACTGGTCAATGTAAAGCAATATTACAAGTAATAAACAAGGTTATTGTTTCTTAACATAACTGTGAGCTTTGCGGTACAATCTCCCCGTGTAATTCCATAGTTTTGGAGTGCTCCGTAAAAACTCAAATCTTACCAAGTATGTATATTTTTAATTTCTAGTCAAAATATCTCAACACACTCAAAATACAACAAAACTCAACATTTTCTTTTTCTATTAGAAGTATTCTTTTTTGCTTATTACAAGTAAAGAAAAAAAAAAAACTTGGCATGTCATAAACAAAACAATTTTGCCAAGCAAAATTTTCTTTATAAGATTTCTTGAAATAAGATGCATTGCCTAAAACAAGTTCCTTTATCTCACTGAAATGTTTCTCTTTAGGTAATTTTGTCTCATTTTGAGTATTATGAGATGTTTTGACTAGAAATTAGAAAAGTATACTTGCTAAGATTTGAGTTTTTGCAGTGTGGCAGCTGCAAAAGCTTTCTCCCATCTGAGCCCCCGTCTGGACCTCAGTACCTCCAGGAGCAGCAGGTCCCCTGACCTGAGGCACCTCAGCGTAATGTAGGGATAGAGATGCTCAGAAAGGTGAGGAGGGGCCAGACCGGTTAAAGATTTAAAAACAAATAAAAGAATCTTAAAATGCACCAGCAGCCAGTGGAGGGAGGCCAGGATGGGGGTTCTGTGCTCCCACTTACATACTCCAGTTATACACCAACTGGAGATGTGCGAAGGAGAACTGGCTCACCCCAAAATAAAGTGCGTTACTAATCCAGCCGAGATGTAGCGAAGGGTTGGATCACAGCAAGTAAAGGTTTGACCTTGGTCAGCTGTCTAAAAAAGCTGGACCAACCAGCCTGTAGTGGTGTGAGGGAGAAAGCTTTTTTTTTTTTTTTTTAAGAGGCAAAAATATCTGACTATCGTCAGCATAAAGTGATAAGAGAGGTGGTGGATCCCAGGGGCATGAAGTACAAAGAGAACTGCAGGGGCCCTAAAACTTACCCCTGTGGAACCCCATAGGGAAGAGAAGTTGAGCTGGATTCAGAGTTTCCAGTGCTCACCCTTCTGTCAGAGAGATTGGACTTGAACCAGTCCAGTGCAGTACCACAAATGCACTAGGAGGTTTAATCCAGTTGTGGTCTACAGTGTCAAAGCTGCTAAGTCCAAAAGGACGAGAATAACATGATCACTTGTTTGCCAAGAGGATGTTGTTGAGCACTCTTAGCAAAGCTGACTCAGTGCTGTGTGAGATCTAAAACCCGACTGGAACACCTCCAGGACGCCATGTTCATCTAAAAACAACTTTAGTTGAGTGAAAACAGGCAGGTGGAAATCACTTTCCTAAAATTCAACACCGGGCCTCCACAGCTCCAGCTGTCCTCCGGTCACAGGCTCCCCTTTATCATCTTGTGATTTCGTGACACTTCTGCATCGCTTCCGAGATCTTCCCAACCTGTGACTCATGACGACGCATCACTAAGGCACAACTATAAGATGTTTTTACGCATTATTAGATCACGGCAACATATAATTAACATGTGGGAAGGAGATAACCGAGCTGTGGTCATGTGTTACACATGTGTGGAAACCACATAAATAACTGACCAGTTGTTACTGATACATGAAGAACTTGAACCATATCCACATGTTGTCCAGAAGTGAACTCAGTTCACTGAATTACAGCAATTCTGGGATTTTCCATATCGGCCTATGTAACTTCCCCATCACTCCAATCCCACAGCTAATGCTTGTAAATGATCATAAACATCATAATTAAGAAGGAAAACTGGTTTTTGCCCCCCTACATCACGCCTGACATACAGTTGTCCTCAAAATTATTCATACCGTCCATTTAAAAAAAAAGGTAATTCAAATAACAGGAAACTAAAAAAAGAAAACTAAGAATACATTTTAAAAAATTACAAAATTATAGTTTGGTGAAATAAAATATTGCTTTTTGTGGTTGAAATTGTGGTTGAAAATGAAAATAACAATAATAATTAAAAAAAACATTAGAGCACCTTTCGCCAGAAACAGTGGACCAACATACTTGTCAACAGGTGCAGACGTCTTTTTTAACTTGAGAGAAAACACCTGATTGCCTCAAAGTGTTGCTCAACAAAGTTTTAGCTTCGGATCCCCATCATGCTTGATTTCTTGTTTTATTTTTTGTGTGTTTGCTTTCAATATTTCTTTCACACCACAATTCAAAATCAATGTCAATATTTTATAGAATTGTTATTCATCATTACTTTTGTCAATTTAAACTTATTTCACCAATAGCTGTTTTTTTTCTTCTTTCTTTAATTGGAGGGTATGAATAATTTTGAGGGCGACTGTAAATGTGAAAAAAAAGTTAGCAACTTTTTACCTCACGTTATCCTGTTTATCATGTAGTTGTACATGGAGAATTAACCGGATAGTGCTGCTACGTGATCGCATTACATTGTTGCAGTGCAATGCCTTTTAACCTACACAAGACAGAATCAGGGCTGTTTAGTGGGAGCGTTTTACTCGCACATGCGCCTAAAAATATATTGGTTCGAGTAGAAGAATAAAAGATGGGAGCACTCGGGAGAGTACAGTTTTCATCCATCTAATTTACACTTTGCTCCTGAAATAAGTCAGGATTGATTTAAAGTGGAAATGAAACTGCCAACCAAACTAAATTTATTAATTTGACAGTTAAAAAAATACATGAAAAATATGAGCATATAAGAGAAAAACGTAGCGACGTTTTATGTTTTTATGGTCAGGACGCCGACATGCGGCAGCTATGAAGTCACCGCGTTGCGCTCCAGCTCCACATTGAACCATCGGTATCACCAGCTACACAACAACTAACAACCGTAACACAATTTAGAAGATGGACATAATGAAAAGCTGAAAGACCAGTCGAGAATCCAGATTCTGTTGCAGATGCTTTCCAGTCCGTAGGCCGCGTGACTGGAGGCTGATTTGCTGTCAGGAGGTCCACGTGGACCAGGTCACGTCAGGAGGTCCACGTGGACCAGGTCACGTCAGGAGGTCCACGTGGACCAGGTCATGCATGGAGAATTTTGTATAACAGTTTGGATTACACGTATGGATTACTGTACTGGGAGCTGGACGTTTTGGAGGCAGCATGCCGTCTCTGAACGAGATCGGAGCAGAGACGCCGGAGCGCAAACAGCAGGTAGGCTAACTGTTAGCCAAGCTAACATTAGTAATTGCCGGTGATTAAATCTAAAATAAAATAAATGGTTTAGCTAAGCAGGGATATGCAAAGCATCCAGGCTGCAGGATGGTGAGGGAGAGTTCAGTGTTTGGTAGAACAGGACCTGCCGCTGATGACGGGGAGTCCCGGTTAGGAACAGTTTATGACGTCATCTCAGAGAAACCTGCTGCAGAGGTTTCTGATTATCATCGGAGCTCAGCTCCGGTGGTGATATTAGAACCACTCAGAGCAGCTTCAGGCTTTAGTCTGCGGGCCTCTAGTTTACCAGACTCCAAGTCTTCTGATCATTTTCCTCATTTTCTCTACTAAATGTTCACACACATCTGCAGTCAGAGGTTTCCTCTTCAGAGCCTCCAGCAGCAGCAGGACCGGTTTCTGGTTCAGCTGAAGGTTGTGAAGATGAACTGTTCTGTCTTCGGCCTAAACTTTGGCAAACTTGTATTTAGACCAGGAGGAAAACAGTCGTGGTTCCCTTTTGTCTGTTTTCCTCCTTTGGCTCACCAGTCTCCATGACTCAGCTGTTGTCTTTCTAGCTGTGGACCGGACTACAGGACTCTCATTCAGGACCACAGCGCCAACCAAACCGGCTTACTGTAGTAAGCTCAGCTTTGCAGGTGTCTTTGTGGGCTTAAAATTATTATTATTATTATTTTATTATTATCATTATCATTATTGTTATTATTATTATTATATTAATAATATATCTGGGATATTTTCTGATTGAAGGTGATGTTTGGTTACAGTTTCAATCTAAACCTTTAAACGACTCTGTTACATCGTTAGCATGGCTAGTGCAGCTTTTCTTTCATGTAGTGAAACCAATAATGAGTCTCTGGGTTTTTATGAGAACCTTTGCAGTCATGAGAACAGATATGAGGGTTCACAACATGGCAACTTCTCGCCATATTGCTGTTTAAAGCAGAACTCAGTAACTTCAGCTCGGGGCTCCCCCTAGTGGCGTCCTTTCACTGTCGTAAAGTTCAACCCCCCCCCTTACACCCCCACAGCACACAGACGGCTTCTCTACCTGTCTTTCCTCTATTTGGATCCCTGGATATATTTCTAAGCGTTTACTAGCTTGTTGATGCTACTTTGCTGCGTTGGTAGCAGCACAGCATCTCCCTCTGCTCAAAGCAAATACCTGTCTCTTATGAAACGGGACGTTTTACCCGCGATTTGCGGGTAAATATGCCGTGGATTATATTTTTCTCTGGTGTTGGCAGGTAGCAGGTAAGAATACGAACTTTTATTTACTTTTTGCGGACGTGACAAGTGATTATTGAGCCTGAAGCAGTGATGCTTCACCCGGCGCCCAGGCAGCGCAAGCTACGTGAATCACTCTGGTCCAGCAAAGAGTTGGTTATGAGAGCCAGGAGCCGTGTTTAGGTGGTGTGAAGCTAAAGAAATGTTTTCTTCAAATTAGCGCTGGTAGTCTGGTTCAAATCAGAGCTGGAAGCAGCTCGGTAGATAGGGGACCTGAGTACCGTACAGCGGTTTCTGTTGTCGCAAGTTCTGCTCGGGTCGGTGCAGGCAAAGTTGCATAGAGCTGCTCGCAGGCCAGAGGCCCCGGCGGGAGGGGGGGGGGGGGGGGGGGACATTGAATCGCTCCGTAAACACTTTGTTTAGCCCCACGGGGATTCCGAAGAGGTTACCTGCTGCTGACAGTAAAGTATCTGCAGATAAATAATTCGGGAACAGGTGTTATCCCCCCCTACAGTCACAGATTTTCATGGGTCACAGGTTTTGCTGTAACACCGGTTTGGTGTTAACAACAATGCATAATGTAAAATCAACATCCATACTAAAGCCCACCTGACCCAGCCCAAGTCCAGCTGTGGACCGCTGGATGGACACAGCCAAGTGTGGCAGGCGACTGGACAACAAAAAACTGTAGGACAGGAAGTTCTCTGTATTTAAAACTGTTTGTTTCTAAGTGTAATGCATTATTGGGCCTTTTGCCTGGACTAATGTTAATTATTATTATTACTATTTAAATGTGCTATTTAAGAACATTCATAGTGCTCCTAAATTTTTTTCATTTGGGAGCACTTGTGCTGCTAGTGAAAAGCTAAGCGTACAGCCCTGCAGAAGCAAAGGGGTCGTCCCTGCTTTGTGTTTATGCCGGGTCGTGTGGGAACTGATGTATTTGTCAACAAATCAATGGATTGCAGCGTGTTAAACTCCACCTTTTTGGTCTGGATTGGTAAGATTAGTACCCCTATGGAAGGGTACCAAAAAAGTAGGACAGGTCAGTCCAGATGTAAGGGTACACATCCCAGTTTTCATCTGTGGAGATGCAAAAAAACGTGGAATGGCCCAACCTGACCCGACCCAGACCAGCTGGTGGAAACGGAGCTTTAGTCTGCATCAGGTGTGCTGGAGCTGGACACTTCTAAAAACAAGCAGGGGGAGGGCCCCTGAGGACCAGCACTGAGAAACACCACCATGAAGACTCAGATGGAGGATGCTGTTCACAAAGTTTTAACCTCGGGCTGCCTCGGCGGGACTTACTTCTGACATGGTTCTCTGCACAGTACAGCATATCTGCTGCATGGATGAACTGATAGCCTGATCCTCGCACCCGCAGTTCGGCCTCGGTGTAGCCCAGAACAATCTTCCCTCTGAAAAACACGAGAGCCATTTATCTAAAGCAGTTTGCTGAGAAATCTGCACAGAAAAGAACGTTAATTATCTCCAGTCTGAAGCTTATCTTCCTTCAAACCTAGTGTTATTTCATATCTGAGAATCAGGATGAAGTGAGGAAAAGTAGCCTACTTTGCATCACAGGCCAGGGGTGTGAAGTCCAGCTTGTGTTTGGTCCTGAAGATCATGTTCTTGGTCCTGATCTCCAGGATGGACGGAGGCTGCAAAGGGGTTGCAATGGCGAAGAGAGCGAGCTGCGGCGGCGCCTTCCCTCCGTTTTCCTGCCGCTGGTTCTGCCCGTGTAGAAACTTGAGCCTACCTTGGATGTTCAGTGCCTACAGAGGAAACGAAAATCGAGACATCATTACTGCATATGGCTTCCGGTTAAATCCGCTTCCTCGCCCAAATCACAGCAGGTTGTTGTCTGGAGAGAAAAAAAGGACAAAAGATGAGAGAAGTTTACAGATTACATGAAAATGAGTTACTGAGCTGCATCAGGATGAAGTATGCAGGCGCGGCTGCTCGCAGGCTCCAAAGATTTAAGACAAACTTATTCAAGTCTAAACATGCATCACGTCACCTTCATCAGCTGTTCAACTTCCTTTAAACACAAATATCTAATCAGCCAATCACATGGCAGCAGCTCAATGCATTTAGCATGTCGAGCGGCTCAAGACTTGCAGGGGAGGATCTGAAGAGGAGAAAACATCCAGTGATGTCTGACCAGAAGGTCAGAGGAGAACGGGCAGACTCTTTCTGTGTTACCATGGCGATCCTGACACAGTTAAAACAACTGCTTGTTGTTCTGTGATGAGTTCTCGTGTTGTGCATGAATGAGTTTATAAGAAGACGTTTGCCGAAGACATTCGTCTTTCTAATGAACTATATGTTTACATTTTCACGTTTATATGTTTACATGTTTGCATCTTCCCGTTCACATATTTACATGTTTACACTTTCACGTTTATGTTTACATGTTTACATGTTCACATGTCCATATATTTACATGTTCACGTGTGCGCATATTACATTTTCACATATCAACATGTTTACTGTACATGTTTACATGTTCATGTGTTTATCTTTACATGTGTTTGTGTTTACATGTTCATGTGTTTACATATTTACATTTTCACGTTTATATGTTTACATGTTTGCATCTTCCCGTTCACATATTTACATGTTTACACTTTCACGTTTATATGTTTACATTTTTACATGTTTGCATCTTCACATGTCCATATATTTACATGTTCATGTGTTCGCACATTACATTTTCACATATTAACATGTTTGCTGTACATGTTTACATGTTCACGTGTTCACATGTTCATGTCTTTACAAGTTCAAGTTTAAATGTTTACATCTTCACATCTTCACATGTTCATGTGTTTACATATTCACATGTCTACCAGTTTGTGTGTTTACATATTTATATTTTTACATGTTTAAGTGTTCACAAGTCCTAAAATCTCAAACAGGAAATCTGTACCAGTCGCTGATAAGTTGGTTTTGCTCTCACCCCGTCCTCTACCTCTACTATACACACTGCTACTCATTTTTATTCCAAACTGGCTTTCTATCTGGTGTCCATGTAAACCAGGGCTCATTAATCCTGCTTCTCAAGGGCCGGTGTCCTGCAAGTGTTAGAAGTTTCCCTGCAGCAACACATCTGGCTCAGATCAGGGGGTAGCTGCAGACTTGTGCAGAGCGTGATGCTTTCGGCTCGTCTCTGCCGTCAGGAACCTACCAGAAAGCCGGAGGAGTTGTCCAGGAGGCAGCGGAAGCGACACACGAAGCTCCTCTCCAGGAAAGAGGAGTTCTCCGGAGGAAGCTGTTCGGGGTTGTAGGTGACCAGAGACGAGCTGCTTTCTGGCTCCATCTCTGCAGCAACAAAAACACCAACAGCTTCAGTTAATAAAGATAACTTTATTTAAAACTCCATTAACAACCAAGGTGTCTGTGTTTGCAACAACAGAGCAGTCAGAGCTCATTTCTGGTGTTGCAGAACTGCAGCCGGAGAGAGTTCCTCAGATGATTAGTGTTGGGACTGTGGATCTAAACACAGCGCTCTCAGCCAAAGTACACACACATAAGCATCTTAAACCCACATGCAGATCTGGGACCACTTCAGCTCATAAGCCACACTGGAGATTATAGGGTCATGTGATCTGACCTGAGGCTGGTCTTACAGCTTAATGCTCTACTTAACCGTCTCATGTTGATGTCTGAATGCGTGCTCACCCAGAGGAGAACTTTTCACCCAACTTTGGGTCGTAGAAAGAATCTCAAAGTTTCTAATAAACATGTCTCAGCTGGGGGTTTCTGTTTGGTCTACGTTAACTATATGCATCCGTTGCTGATGCAGGAGGGGAGGGTGGGCACCTTGAGGGGAGTCCTGAGTCGCTCCAGATGCTGCAGTTGGAGGATTCAAGGCCCAGTGGAGGTTTCTCCTGAGCTCCTGCTGGTCCTCCGTATGAACCAGCTCATAAACGCTCTGATGCATAACGTCGGTCTGGGGAGGAAAGCAAGAGGAGGAATTAGATGGACAGAGTGAATACAGAGACGGTTGTACCCTGATAAAAACCCTCATTTCCTTCAACACACTTCCAAGGAAAAAGGCATTATTCACTGAAACATGTTTAAACATGAATATAAATCCAGTATCTGAGTCAGAACCAGACTTGCTCCAGTTCCAAAGAGCTTGTTTTACTCTTTATCCCAGTCTAAGGCCCAGTCTCAATTCTCCCCCCTCTGTTTGTGCGTTCACATGTACGAATAGGGGTGTCTCAGTCCTGTTAGGACAGAGGGGTAGGGGTGTCTCAGTCCTGTTAGAACAGAGGGGTAGGGGTGTCCCAGTTCTAGTAGTACAGGTAGGTAGGGGTGTCCCAGTCCTGTTAGAACAGAGGGGTAGGGGTGTCTCAGTCCTGTTAGAACAGAGGGGTAGGGGTGTCTCAGTCCTGTTAGAACAGAGGGGTAGGGGTGTCCCAGTTCTAGTAGTACAGGTAGGTAGGGGTGTCCCAGTCCTGTTAGAACAGAGGGGTAGGGGTGTCTCAGTCCTGTTAGAACAGAGGGGTAGGGGTGTCCCAGTCCTAGTAGTACAGGTAGGTAGGGGTGTCTCAGCCCTGTTAGGACTGAGGGGTAGGGGTGTCTCAGTCCTGTTAGAACAGAAGGGTAGGGGTGTCTCAGCCCTATTAGGACTGAGGGATAGGGGTGTCTCAGTCCTGTTAGAACAGAGGGGTAGGGGCATCTCAGCCCTGTTAGGACTGAGGGGTAGGGGTGTCTCAGTCCTGTTAGAACAGAGGGGTAGGGGTGTCTCAGCCCTGTTAGGACTGAGGGGTAGGGGTGTCTCAGCCCTGTTAGGACTGAGGGGTAGGGGTGTCTCAGTCCTGTTAGAACAGAGGGGTAGGGGCGTCTCAGCCCTGTTAGAACAGAGGGGTAGGGGTGTCTCAGTCCAGTTAGGAGAGAGGGGTAGGGGTAAGTCGTAGGGGTATACCCCTTCAAACAAAGGGTTTGCCAATGCACACTTAACAAAGGGGGATTACAAATTTGTGAATCACCAGCAAGATGGCTGCTACAGAATCCCAAAAAATCCACAAATGTAAATATTTTCTCCATAGATAGTTTAAAATGTATAACAACCTTTGTATTGTTGTATTCTTTGTAAAATGCACATGGAAAAAAATGTCTAGTCCTATGCTGAAGCTCCAGCAACACAAATGCTACCAGGCTGAAAACCAGGGGTGGTCTGTAGGCAGCCCTGATACAGTAATCTACAGTGATAGATGATCAATAAAAACTTTGGTAACATCGCTGCGGGTCTTCAGTTACATGGAGGTCTTTCGTGGAATATAACAGAAGCAGAAATGTCATGCACAGATCAAACTTGCTTGGCAACGTTAACCCACAGGTGTAGACGGTTGATTTCTCAAGATTTCCAGCGACAGCTCAGCGCACATCTGCTACATTCAACCTGGTGGATCACTGATGACGTATGTGATTGTTTAAGGGGGTGTCCCAATTTGTAGGAGGTGACTTTATAGCTATGTTTTGAGTGACGAGGACCAAGGGGTAGGGGTAAAAAGGAGAAATGAGATCAGGCCTTAACCTCATTTCTATCCTTGATTTCAGTCTTTTGGAACAGTTCTCCAGGATCATTTCAAGAACTCTCCAGACTTTATCCTTGGATGTTTCCGTCTGATCCCATGCTGCTTCAGTCATGTTCTTCTTTAGTGCTGATAAGAGTTCGCATGAACACCTTTCCAAACCAATTCGACTTCATGAGCAAGACAACTAGGATTAAGCTCAGACGGGTCGGTGTGCATGCATCTTATAGCCCAGTTTCTACAGATAAGTACGGGCCAGTGTGGTGCGGGAAGTATGCTTTCGTTCTGTATTTCCACGGGTTAAAACAGGGAAAGAGACCACAAGTTCTGACCCAAACTGTTCCACTTTTTTTAGAAGTCTTCTGTAGTGGGCTCAATCTTCTCATGTGACCCAATAGACTGGAGCTTCCATCCTTCCATCACACCTGTCGAGGTCCAGGTCCTAGGGAGGATCTGTCCCTCAATCAGATCTGTTGACATTCGGGTTCTGGGGATGATCCATCCCTCCTTCAAACCCTTCAAGGTCCGGGTTCTGGGGATGATCCATCCCTCCATCAGACCTGTAGAGGTCCAGGTTCCGGGAGGGTCTGTCCCTCCATCAGACCCGTCGATGTCTGGGTTCTGGGGATGATCCGTCCCTCCATCAGACCTGTTGAGGTCCAGGTTCTAGGGAGGATCCATCAGACCTGTTTCCACTGATCTTCAGTCCAGTTCTTGGGTCATGTGACATACTTCAGCCTTTTCTGGCTTCTTGACAGCCACGTTTCCATGGTGACCGATGAGACTTTAGCCAACGGTAGATGGATCAACTGAAGGTCCAGATGCATCTCTCAGGTCCTGATTCAGGTCTTTGCTGCTTTTCACACATGAAACTAAAAAAATGGGAAAAGATGATGAAGATCCAGTTCTAACTGGTTCTAAGTTGTCTGTTGTGTGTCGACACAACTCTGCTTCATCCTGCAGGAAGGAGACTTTTAGCCTGAAAGAGTCACATGTCAGAGTTCAGTTCCTCTGGAACTGGTCTGGTTCCAGGACTGGATCTGGTCTGGTACCATGAATGGACTTGAAACGAGGAAAAAACAAAAACTTTTGATCAAAACCACTGAAAGACGTCAAAGTCTGAGATGGAGGCAGGAGTGTGAAATTGTTCACACATAAATCCTTTTCCTTTCTGATGATGGTACAACCCTGATGTCTGATCAGTCCTCCGACAGCAGGGTAAGTGGGCAACTTCAGGATGCCGCTCTGTTCCTCCGTTATGTAACACAAAAACATCCCTACACCTCTCGCGGTCTCTGGTGAGCTGTGGTGTCCTGCAGAGCTGGTCACCCGGGGAAGAGAAAGCTCGGCTTGCTCTCAGAGGTCTGAGCCGATGCAGCAGCGTGTTGCTCGCTGCAGGACGCTGCGGCCACCGCTGCTTTCTACAAAAGGCCACGCTATTAATAGGAGAGGTCTTGTTGCCGTGTCTCAGACCAGTATGTTGCAGGAGACACCCCTGAACCGATCCCGCCACATGTTGCACGCAAGCCATCCATCTCCATCCAGTGTTGCTGCTGAGGCCCTCCACCTGCCTTTGTGTTAGGGTCTAAATCATCACATGGTTCAAATCTGAATAATTGGTTGGTGGTTGTTTAAAACCTTTTTGCTTAAAGGTAAAACATGCAACTATATCAAAGGTAAGAAACCATTAGTTTTTATTCATAAACTGTTTCTGTTGGCCTCTGATCTGTTCGATTCTCTCAGAATGAAGCATTAACATCTCCTCATCATGGGTCCACACACATGAAGCTGCCACCATACCTACTAGTGTCTCTGAAAGGACAAACAACTTTGCGTGAAGCTTTAAAACTGCAGTTGATTGGAGCTAGAGCAACGCTTGGGATAGGTTAGGCCTTAAAAACACCATAGAAGAAGACAGCACACCAGAAGATCTGACTGGGTGAAGTTTTTGGCCTGCGTAGTGCTTTGAAAGCGCAAGACAAATCTAATCTATTATTATTATTATTATTATTATTATTATTATTATTATTATTACTTTAACACCATTTGCATAGTACTACGGGGTTTGCCATTATATCATTATCATAGTACTACAGGGTTTACTATAACACCATTATCATAGTACGACAGGGCTTACTGTTATACCATTATCATAGTACTATGGGGTTTACTATCGTACCATTATCATAGAACTATGGAGTTTACTATAAAACAATTAAAATAGTATTATGGTGTTTATCTTAAAACCAATATCATAGTACTACAGGACTACAGGGTTTACTATAATACTTTCATCATTGTACTACAGTGTTTGCTAAAATACCATTATGATGGTACAAAAGTGTGTTTGAATAATAACATTATCATTGTACTTACAGGGATTTCTGTAATACCATTATCATAGTATTATGGGGTTTACTATAATACTGTTGTCATGATACAATAGGGTTTACTATAACACCATTGTCATAGTACTACAGGGTTAACTCCAGTATAATTCCATTATCATAGTACTACAGAGTGTATTATAATAACATTTATTATAATACTATAGGGTTTTATGTTATTTTTCATTTATTTATATATTTTGCACAAACATGTCATTAAAATAGTAAAAAAAAAAAAAACATGATTAAAATGTGCATAGGAGAGGTAAAAAGAAAGAGTTTACACTGTATTTTAAAACGTCACCCACAAAAAGTATAATAAAAAAAACCATGATTAACTATATTGTTTATAATTTATCAGAATAAAATAATTAAATGAAAACAAAAAAATAAAAAATGAGTAATTACAAAATAATGAAATAAACAATTAATTAAATGTAAAACCCAATCAGCTGAAATTGTGACAGTAAATAACCGTTCACTTATGTTCATCTATGAGCCCTCTTGCCAGGACCAATATGGTGGACTTGTGTATGCAGGTGGTTGATGCAGCTTCTATGTTTAAATGTCTATGTAGTTACCTGAAGTGCAGTCATCACTGCGCTACAGAATCAATTCACAGATGAAAACATCTTTATGTCTGGAAGAAGTTTGGCCACCGACGGCCACCATACATCCATAGCTGTGCTGTCCCCATCTTGACCACTAGGGGGCAGTAATGCTGACATACTTGACCTTTAATTTGGTGAGACTAATGAACTGCTGAAGTGTGGTTGTGATTTGTGGTAAATGGGGATATTTCTGTAGTCTTTATTTATAATCCTATTACTAATTTGTATGTTGCTGTAATCTTTAAATGATTTAATACTTTCACCTAAAATATGACATCTCATCTAATCTACCTCCTGTAGGGAGACCCTTCTGGGGCAGAGGAGCTTATCTTGGGCCTTTCCTCTAGAACTGTTATACATGATTTTCATTGAGCATCTGGACCAGTGCAGCGTTACCTGATGGAAGCCCAGGTAGTCCTGGATGGTGTGGGAGGAGTAGAAGATGGTCCCACTGGCAGTAATGACCAGGACAAAGCCATTGAGAGCCTGTGAGACAGAAGCAGACCTACTCAGTCACTCAGCTCGGACACTCGGGATTAGATAAACATTCTGCATCCTGCCGTCTGATTGGCTGCTGAGGAGATAACCGATGAAGATTATGAGTTCTCAGAAAGATGTTTCAGTTAACTCGAGCAGACGTAAACAAAAAGCCTGCTTAGATTCTGGATCTGATTTACAAATAATCATGAAATAAACATAATTTCTTGGTCCCAGAGTAACTTCTCTAATCGGTTTAATCCAGATTTGTTCGGAAACTATTTTTTTTTTCTTTGCTCCATTTTGTGTGCTGTATTGTGATCAAATAGACCAGAATAATCCGTCATTAGTCCTCATCGAGCAGCAGAGAGATGAAACAAATACACAAAAAATCCATTAAATAAGATATACAAAATGAAAGGAATTTGTTCACAATATACAAACACAGAATCTAAGTAATTATTCCGCATAGAAGCTCATTTTCTAACATCCAATAAATAATAATAACAATAAAAAACATTTTTCCAATTCCACATTACCATGGAGTCCCTCTCCGATATCATTGTAACATTGTATTGGATTAGTTTTATTCATTCATTCGTTTCAATACTTTTTTATAGAACACAAGAAGATGAGGACATACATCTGATGACAAAATAATGACAAAATAAAACAAAATGAATTACAAACAACATTTACCATAGCTATGTAACAATAGATTCAAGCTGCCTGAAAGGGAAGTGGGGAGAAGAAAACTCATTAAATCCCACCCTTATTTCCTTACAATAAAACAAAAACTCACACTTCCCTCAAAGTTATTTGAGAAAGATAGCCACATCACATGAACGTTTTTGTCACCTATAAACCATTCTTGAGTCTAGAAAGGGGCTTAGATCCATATTTTATGTGCCAGAAATTTGGAACAGTTGTCTGAGCAGACCGGCTGGAGGAGGTCGGCTGCATGAGTCCAGAACGGTTGGACCAAATGTCGGGGTACCCACCACTGTTGTTAACTTGTCAAGGTTTCAATAATCTTCCTGAGATGAAGGAATTACCATTGAACGAACCAACCTGTGATCAGCTATGTTTACACGGACGAATAATTCATCTACCCGACTGAAATCTTTCCCATCAAAGATTCCAGTAATGTGACCGTGTGGGGCTCTGTCACTGTGCCTCTGATGGATGATGCGCCCTGGTTTCTTGGCCACAGGGATGTCCCTTTGGCTGACTGGTAAGCGCATGTGACTCTCACCCCGGAGTCTTTGGTATCGAATCCTGCCCGGCCCCATCGTTGCGTACCTTGCCCCATTGTGGAGTTGTCGGCAGGATACCGGCCCACTGCGGAGGAAGGGTGCCTCACCAGTAATGGTAAGTGTTTAAATTTTTTTTTAGATTTTTGTTTGTTTAATCTGCTTTTGTTTTTTTATGAGCCCAGGGACTGCGTTTTGATGGCCGACCAGAGGATCTGCACACCGGCCTGGATGGCTGGACAGAGGGACAGGTGGTTGAGACAACCAAAAGCAGGGGAGGATGTCACAGGGTGAACTTGCAGGTGCTGCCAGAAACTGGACTTCTGCCCACTAGCGTGGGTTTTTAACTTGTTTTTATCTCCAAGCTAGTGGGAGTTGTAATGAACTGATTGGCAGCACCTGGAGAGAAGGACTCCTCCCCTGACAACTAATTGCAGCATGATAAAAGCTGGTGTGTGGACAGCTGGAGGATACACTTTTATTTTGGACATTTTTTATTTTTATCACTTTTATTTCTTTGGACTTTTATTACTTAAGTACTTTTACTTATTTTATTTCTTTCATAAAGTTTTTATTACTTTAACCAGTACCTGCTGGCGATGGCCTGTCTTTATTTCCCCCCTCCTCCAGCACTCGCAGTGGTATTGCAAAAGACCACCTGTGACATTTTGGCATTGTCGGCATGATTCATGTCACGCTGGTAAACAGTCCATGGATTTGAAAATGGAGCCAGCCTGCGCGAAGCACGAGGACGTGTTAGTGGAAAGAGGGGGACAGATGTGACAGTGTGGGGTCCTGTCACTATGCCTCTGATAGATGATGCGCCTTGGCTACTTGGCCACAGGGATGTCCCTTTGGATGACTGGTAAGCGTGTGCCTGTGTTTGTGGGATTGAATCCTGCCTGGGCCCCTCCATTGTGTACCTTGCCACATTTACATGGATGCTAGAAAAAGTGATCGATGGTTGTATTGACTTGATGAACAGATTTAAAGGAGCTGTATCATCTTTTCAAATGTTCCAAAAGTCAAATACAGGCATTTATAAGCTAAATATGTTCCCATCGCCACAAAAGAAACTGCACAAGTCTAGCGTTTATTTCAGGGGGAAAAAAATCTGGACTCTACCTTTTAACAGCTGTGGAAAAAGCACCCAAATGCCAAAATTAATGTTTCTCACCAAATGGGACCAAATGTGTATTTTTAGAATAGCAGCTGTAATAACTTTGTTTCTGGACACTCAATGACAAAAATTCTACATGTAAGCCTTGAAAACTATCAGAAACTTCATAAATAAGAAGGATCAATGTTTTCTGATGGATTCACTTCACTGCTGTGACAAGACACCTACATGTCCAAAATCAGCTTCTCTCATTGAGATATGATAAACTAGGATTTTTAACACAGTTATTAGTAATAGCTTAGCTATTAATGCAATAATTAACAAATCAATGTGTTAATTATACATATTAATCTCTTTGCTGTGATGTGTTAATATTGATAACCCCCAAAATCCCTAACTTATTTGATAAATGTAGGCTCAGTTTTTTTTTTTTCACAATGATCTGGCACCCCCTGAAATTATCATGCGTCCCACATGGAGGTCCTGACCCCCAGTTTGAAAACCACTGTCCTAATAGGCTTTATGCACAGCTGCAGTACTTCCTGAACTTAGTACTGCACCTTTGTTTCCTGTCTTTCATGATTGGATGAACTGATTAATCCAGGTGTGTCTGATCTCAGCAAATGGTCAGACACACCTGGATTAGTCCTGTCTACATCCTGGAAGAGGAGGTGGAGGTGGTGGAGAACTACAAATACCTGGAGTTCAGCTGGACAACAGACTCAACTGGAAATACAACACTGACTACATCTACAAGAAAGGTCAGAGCAGACTCTACTTCTTAAGGAAGCTGAGATCATTCAACGTCTGCACCAAGATGTTGCAGATCTTCTACAAGTCTGTTGTGGAAAGTGCAATTAGCTTTGCAGCATCTGCTGGGGCAGCAGCATCAGAACCAAAGACTTGAAGAAACTAAACAAGCTGATCAAGAAAGCTGGTTCTGTGCTGGGAATTTGGGGGGTTTTGGTTACAGGTCTTAGTTTATGGTGCTGCTCATTCCCTTTTTGGTTCATAGACTAGGTTTGTGTTTTTCCCCTGTTTGGTTTCCTTTTCAGTGTTAGGCTTTATCTGTCTTTTTATTTGTTCCTTTGAGCAGCATCTCTAACCCCGTCTCCTTTTTTTTTAGTTACAATTTTTCCAGGTTTTGTTTATGCCTTAATCACTTCATGAACAATAAAACATCTTTACTCCACCTTTTACCATCTGAAACCAGTCTTTTTGTTTGTGTCCCCAACCCCCAGCAGAGCTGGGACGTAACATTCTGTGTGATCATTGGTTAAGGCAGGGATCCCCAATCCTGGTCCTCAAGGACCGGTATCCTGCATGTATTCCATGTCTCACTGCTGCAACACACCTGATTGAAATCATTGACTAATTAGCAGAGTTGTCCAGAGCTTGTCTGAGTCTGACTCTGGTGTGCTGCAGCAGGGAGACCTGGAAAACCAGCAGGATACCGGTCCTTGAGGACCGGGATTGGTGATCACTGGGTTAAGGGAGGCCCAGATGCATTACGAAGAACTGCAGCCTCCGGAGGATCCTGATAGAGGTTCACCAGCAGCTGCTGATGGCCATCAGTGGCTTTTTAACAGCTGATCTCTGAGTAACACACCAGTCTCCCAACACTGAATGATCCTGCTTAAGTTTCCATGAATGTTTTCATTCTTTTCTTAAGGCAATGCAGTGTTTCCTTATTTTTTATTTGAAAAAAGATCCTTTTCAGTCGGGATGTTTGATATCGGCTTTTTTACCGATATTCAATATATCAGTGATCACCAATCCCGGTCCTCAAGGACCGGTATCCTGCTGGTTTTCCAGGTCTCCCTGCTGCAGCACACCAGAGTCAGACTCAGACAAGCTCTGGACAACTCTGCTAATTAGTCAATGATTTCAATCAGGTGTGTTGCAGCAGTGAGACATGGAATACATGCAGGATACCGGTCCTTGAGGACCAGGATTGGGGATCCCTGCAATATATGATATACTGTAGTCCAACTCTTACTTTCAGATATCAACCAATGCCGATCTAAAAGACAACCGTAAGGTTGTATCTCTCAGATTTTGAGAGATACAAATATATATTTTGCTCCGAGAGCAAAGATCCCAAACTAGCCTTAACTCAGCCAGAGGAGTTCATTTTGGACATCTGGCTCTCATATATCAGATACTAGCAGGTATTAGCCAACATGTGGCCAATTCTAATGATTCTGACAACTTGGTAACTTAAAGGTAGAGTCTGAAATGATGAAAAAAAAAGTTTTCACGTGGATCCTGAAACTGTTTAGTGCGGCAGTGGCTTTAATTAGAAGCTCCAAAGTTTAGAAGCAGCTACCTGATCTCCTCTTTAATCTGCTCCTCCCTGGAGCCAGGAACATCTGCTCAGCGGACCTCTGAGACCTTTGGGAGTGTGTGACGCCAAAACACCAGCGAGGTAAGAAGGTGCTCATTTATCTAATGAGCTAAAAACAAACACGTCTTGTTTTTGTGTGCATGTGTCCACAGTCTGCCGTACCTGAACTAACGCCATCACACCAAGGTTCAGGGAATTAGTTTCTCAAAGTCACCGAAGGAGAGGTAGAAGCGGATGTTTGCAACGAGCTGCTTTTGACGTTAGTATTTCTTTGTTTATTTGAGCTCTGTCTAAACAAACAAAGGAAGCGTTACTTAAAAAACTGACTGAAAAACAGTATTTGAAGACAAATCGGAGAATTTTACTGCACAATGACATCACCATCACTGGATTTCACTCTTTGTATCAAACGAAAAGTTCCCTTAATACTGGCGCGTCCCAGTAAAGCTTACATCTGAAACATTCAGCCAACCAACATGGAGGGACAGCTAAACAAACAACACCTGCCTTTTATTTCTTTAGTAAAGCTCAATTCAAGAGAAATCTTACAGATTTGATGGCTCAGTGATATCTATAACCTGCATTTCTGGAGCCATTGGTGTCCAGCTGCGTTCCGAGGCTGAGAAACCACCTTTTCTTCTGGGACAGTGTGCAACGTTGCAGCTGCGTGTTGCTTTATACAGCGCATCACATGCAAGCAAGCAGACATAAACACACTGGCCATTTTAACCCCAATAAAACCTGGAGTTTTTGTCAATAAAAAACTTGTAATGGACCAACTACTTTACTGGACCCTTGCTGAGGAGGTTTCTGTTCGAGCATCATCTGCTACTGGAGTCCAGTAGGCTTTGAACATAAGCAGCATTTGCAACTGCTTAGAAATGAGTATTTACTTAGGGCCCGATAAAACCTGCAATCATGGAATCGCGGACGGAATCGCAGAATTGAACATTAAAGGCATATGCCACCCCTGGGTGAAATTTAGCCTCCTCCCGCAGTCCCGAGTTGAACAAGTGGGCAGAAGTGTTTTCCTACCAACCCAGTCATTCACTGAATCTGGCAGCACTGACTTTAGCTGAGCTTAGCATAGGTGCAGGTGTATGGGGCAGGGACTTTGGGGTGGGGGCTGGCCTGCCCTGGGGGGGCGTCGTCTGGGGGGTCCGGTCCTCCTGGGTTTCGGTTGGGCCGCCCGGGTCCGGGGGGGGGGGGTGGCTGCTCCTGGGCGCTTGGGCCCGGCGCTGTCTCCGCTCCGGGGGACGCCCGGCGCCCGGTGGGGTCGGCAGCTGCTGGTCTTGGTCCGCTGGGGCCTGGGCCTCCAGACTGCGGGGGGCTCCGGCTGGGGCTGCCTTTTGCCGCCCTTCGGGGGATGCATGTCCGCTCTTTGGGGGGGGGGTAGCTGGGATCTGGGCCTCTGGGTGGCTGCTGGGGGCCTGGGTCGCGAGCCTTGCGGGCTTCCTCCTCCTTGCAGAGACGAGGCTGCATCTGCATGACTGTATCACCACGGAGCACCCTTTATTATGCATGTTGACACTGTGACACTGCTTCCCATTGCGATGACTAGGTTGTACCTCTTCTCTACTTCCTATTGCGCTGACTAGGTTGTACCTCTTCTCTACTTCCCATTGCGCTGACTAGGTTGTACCTCTTCTCTGCGTAGTTCTGCGTGTGTTTGTATGATCTGAGGATATTTAAGCCACCTGCAGGTCCTCCTGTAGGGGATTGCTTGTTTTGTTTTCCAACAGAGACCTTGGTTGTTTAAGGATCGCGGTACAGATGTACCAGTGAACTGTGTAAGTGGATTCATGTTTTCTCTTCTCTCTCTCTTCCTCTTCCTTACTCCTCTCTCTCTGTTTCACTTTCTATCATTACCTCTATTCACTTTCATTTCTCCCTTGTCAGGCCCAGCAGTATGAAATGGAATGGTGTAATAGACAAATGTTTAAATAAAGAAATAAAATGAATAAACATGATATCAAGTGGAGCCTTATGTTCATAAAGCTCCGCTTGATAAAGCAAAACTGTTCAACAGAATAAAGCAATCAGATTTCCATTCTGCTTGCTTCGATGCTGGACAGGACAAGTAAAAAAAAAAAAAAAAAAAAAAAAAAAAAAAAAAGCATAGGTGCTGTAATCTGCCATATCCAACTAGCACCACTTGACAAAAGTGAACTAATTAACTCAAGATTTTTTCCAATTACGTTTCGTGACCCGCACATTCTGATCGAGTACAAACGAGAAGCTGATTTCACATCAAAGGACTGACTAGGCGGCATTCAATAGAGGAACTATATGCCGCTGAAGTACAGGCCAATCACAGGCGAAGCACCACGGATAATAGCAAAGGCAGCACGCATGCGCAGCATCCCCAACTTCCATAAACAGGGTTGTCACCAGATGCTGCTCATGCATGCTGCCTTTGCTACTATCCCCGGTGCTTCACCTGTGATTGGCCTGTACTTCTGCGACATATAGTTCCCCTTTTGAATGTCAAGGAAATAAGCAACAATTTCCAAAAATGTGTCTTTTTTTCTGAATAAAAAAAAGGAAAATTTTGCTCTGGAAAATGCTTCAAGGGGGGGGGGGGGTCACTAAAAGCTGCAGAGTGTGCACAGCCACCCCAGCTTTCCTCCTGGTTATTTAGCCAGACCGACCTGCATGCCATGTGCTTGCTCTTTGTTTGATCCCTTTTCCTTGTTTGTTGTGCATCTGGTGAATCAAACTTGAACGTCTCCTCATCCATAGTGTCATTCTCTGTAAAGTCTGTGAAAAGTGGATCAACTTTGCTTTTCATCTACTTAATTACTTACTTTCATCCGCTCTGCTCTGGATGGACACGATTTCAAAGCAGCAGAATACAGGACAGAGCATGATTATGTGTCTGGTGATCTAAGTTGGGCATATGTTTCTCCTGGTCTATGGTGTGGACAGTCAGTCAGTCATTTTCTTTACTGCTTATCCACTTCAGGGTCACAGGGGTTGCTGGACCCTATCTCAGCTATTATCAGGAGAGAGGCAGGTACACCCTGGTCTGTTGCACAGCCAATACAAAGAGACAACTGTTCACGGGGCAATTTAGAGTAACCAATTAACCTAACATGCATGTCTTTGGATGGTGGGAGGAAGCCAGAGAACCCAGAGAGAACCCATGCATACACAGGGAGAACATGCAAACTCCACACTGGAAGACCACTGTTTGAACCCCTCCCCAGCCGGGAATTGAACTAGTGACCTTTTTACTGTGAGGCTGCGTTGGTAACCACCACGCCACCGTGCAGCCCTCCTGGCATGGACAACCATCTGTAAATTAATACTGTTCTGAACTGTGTATTTCTTAGTATTGACATTTTTTGTTTAAACTAGTGCCATGTTTTTTTCTTAAATATGTTTAAGTGTGAAAGCATTCAAGTTTTCTATTATGACTGAATAAATTGGCTATATTCATTTATTTCATACACTGTATTGGTGTTAAATTTGTGTAAAACAACAAAAACGGAATTCTCAAAAATTAGAAATGGAAAAACACCAAAAATAGGAAAAATTAAAACAGAATTTAAGAAAAAATAAAATTTCATAGGGCTCTATTTACTGGATCTGCAGTTGTGTTTGTAGCCTGGAATGATGCATCATTTACATCTCAGGAATCTTCACTTTCCACTGGTGTATAACTAAAATGTGCCTGGAAGGGAGACTGGGTAAAATACAAATTTATTTGTTAAATGATGTGTGATGCTTTTATATCAGTTATTAGAGCCCAACCGATCTATTGGCCAGCCGATTACAGTGGGTACGTAAAGTATTCAGACCCCTTTAAAGTTTTTACTCTTTGTTTAATTGCAGCCATTTGCTAAAATCAAAAAAGTTAATTTCATTTCTCATTAACGTCACTCAGCACCCCATCTTGACAGAGAAAAACAGTAAGGTAGAAATTTTTGGCAATTTATCAAAAAAGAAAAACTGAAATATCACATGGTCATAAGTATTCAGAGCCTTTGCAGTGACACTCATATTTAACTCATATGCTGTCCATTTCTTCTGATCCTCCTTGAGATGGTTCTACTCCTTTATTGGGACTTGATTAGGAAAGGCACACACCTGTCTATATAAGAGCTTCCAGCTCACAGTGCATGTCAGAGCAAATGAGGATCATGAGGTGGAAGGAACTGTCCAAGGAGCTCAGAGACAGAATTGTGGTGAGACACAGATCTGGACAAGGTTACAAAAGAGTTTCTGCAGCACTAAAGGTTCCTAAGAGCACGGTGGCCTCCATAGTCCTGAAATGGAAGAAGTTTGGGACGACCAGAACTCTTCCCAGACCCGGCCGTCCAGCAAAACTGAGCAATGGTGGGAGAAGAGCCTTGGTGAGAGAGTAAAGAAGAACCCAAAGATCACTGTGGCTGAGCTCCAGAGATGCAGTAGGGAGATGAGAGAAAGTTCCACAAAGTCAACTATCACTGCAGCCTCCACCAGTCGGGGCTTTATGGCAGAGTGGCCCGATGGAAGCCTCTCCTCAGTGCAGACATATGAAAGCCCGCATAGAGTTTGCCAAAGAAACACATGAAGGACTCCCAGACTGTGAGAAATAAGATTCTCTGGTCTGATGAGACCAAGATTGAACTTTTTGGAGTTGATTGTAAGCGGCATGTGTTGAGAAAACCAGGCACTGCTCATCACCTGCCCAATACCATCCCAACAGTGAAACATGGGGGTGGCAGCATCTTCTCTGGAAGAAAAGCTCTTCCAGAGTTCAGGAGCTCAGACTGGGCCGAAGGTTCACCACCCAACAAGACAATGACCCTCAGCACACAGCTGAAATAACAAAGGAGTGGATCAGAACCACTCTGGGACCATTCTGGACCG